>JACCGJ010008956.1:0-14705 GCA_013407085.1 Atriophallophorus winterbourni
TTTTTTTCTTGAGAATTTACTTCACAGAATTACTGAAATTCAACAAAATACACTCTCTCAATATTTAAAATGATGATACTACTTTCGTTTTCTGGATTCAAAGAATTGGATTCTCAATCCTATATTGTTGAAACGTCGCCTGATTGCATATGGTTTAAGGAAACCTGTTCAAAATTGATTAATTCTTTCTGCGAACGTGGTATTTTGTTCCCGTAGAAGCCTCCAAGTGAGCCATAGCAATAGTTACGCCTCTGAAAGAAGATGGTCGAACGCCTCGTTTTTGTGGAGATTTGAGAGTGATACTGAACCCTTGATTGATGAAACACAGTTTTACGACTGTGGAGCCTGGAACTATCATATCTCGTTTATATGGTTCATGTGTTTTCTAGAAAATAGTTCTGAAGAATGCCCTCCTAATGATACCACTTGATAAAGTATCAAGTGAAGCTGAAACCATTAATACGACATTTCGATTATATCGTTATACGTTACTTCCTTTTGAATTATCTGTTTCACCAGCTGAATTTCAAGATGGGATGAACGATATTGTTGACGGTCTCCAATGTGTCAAGAAGACATTATTAATCACCCGATAATTGTGTTCATGATCAATGTTTATTGGCTCAACTCTCCCGTTTCAAACATCATAACGTAAAATTAAATCCGGAATAATGCATCATTTCTCTTGATAAGATTGATTGTCTTGGATGCCGTGTATCTTCTAATGGACTCAAGTCAAACCAGAATTTCCTTAAACATCTGGTGAACTTCAGTGAACTTCGATCGGTAATGGGAGTGTTATATTATTATTCTAAGTTCATCCCAACTTTTGCAAGTTACTAATTATTGTGTACATTACTGCTACAACGTTCAAGTGGAGTGCCGAACATGAAAAGACATTTCGATATCTTTTTCCATACTGCTATCCACTGCTGTACTTGAGTCATTTACAGTATTTTTCGGACTATACGGCGCACCGGATTATACGACGCAGTATCAGTGAACGATCTGTTTTCATACATAAGACGCCCCGGATTATAAGGCGCATAAAGCGAAGCAAAAATAGTCGGATAGGTCAGACTTTATTCAAATCATTTACAATAACTGTCAATATTACATACAAAAGTACACTAACTTTTTTAATCATTCCTCTTCTACGAATCCATCAAATTCCTCGTCTTCGGTGTCAGAATTCCACTTTCGGGCGATAGCGGCATCAAGCACGCCCGGATCCCTCTCGTCATCATCCGATTCAGTCTCATTACTGTTGGTTGGCTGTTCATTAATGATTCCAGCCTTAGTGAAAGCTCGGACAACAGTAAAGACCGATACTTTAGCCCATGCGTCGACGATCCATTGGCAGACAGTGGCGTAACTAGCCCGGCGTTGCCTACCTATCTTGTTAAATGTGTGCTCACCTTCTGTCATCCATTTCTCTCATGCGGCTCGCAATTTAGCCTTGAATGCCCTATCGACTCTAATATCTAGCGGTTGGAGTTCTTTGGTCAAAACTTCCAGAAATTATGGTTTATCTCCAAATTGGTTTGCTTCACTTGACTTTTGACAGTTTAAGTGGGATGAGCGCGCATAGATTCGTAGATCAATAAAGCCGTAAAAGTGTGGAGAAAGCCATCTGGCCTCCTGACATAAACTTCTCTCAGCCACTCGCTTATTTTCTTTTCGTCCATTCAGCCTTTCGGATTGGCCTTAACAATGATTTCAACAGGAAACCTTTCTTTTGGCAAAGTCTTCCTCTCAAAAATGACCATGGGTGATAGTTTCTGACCATTAGCCTGGTAACCAAGAACGACAGTGAAGGAAGATTTCTCATTCCCTGTGGTGCGTATAGATACAGTAGACGTCCCTGTTTTTCTACGTACGGTTCATGGGGATGTCTAAGGTGAGAGGGATCTCATCCATGTTAGTGATGTGGTCAGAATGGATTTTTTTCTATGATCTTGTCCTTGCAGTAAGTGCGGAAGATAGCTATCCTTTCATTGTAATCCTTTGGCAGTTGCTGCGGAATGGTAGTTCTTGTGCGGATGGAGAGATGACGCCTTTTCATAAAACGGAAGCACCAAGAAGGACCTCCTTAAAATTCGTCTATCTTCATATCACGTGCCATCGCTGTTGCCTTAAGTCGAATGGAAATTGTAGAGACACTTCCACCTGCTCTTCTCTGTTCAGTAATCCACTGCTCAATTTTGTCCTCTAATTGTGGCCATCTTGCCTTGTTCCCTCGGAAACTCTTCTTCGTCTTCTTTACTTGACGCAGGTCAATTTTGTTTCCTCCACTTCCGTACCATTGATTCATTAATGTTGAATTGTTTCGCAGCTGCTCTATTTACATGTTGTACTGTGCGGCTCATGGCCTTGAGTTTGAAATCCGCATCGTGAGCATGTCTCTTAACAGGTGCCATTTTGGGGTCTTCAATTACCGGATGTTTAAGCACCTTACGTACCAGGAATAATGGTTTCGGTAAGTAAAGAGTTTCATTTTAATCGCTCAATAGTTTCATGTTGATCTGTTGTTGATTGTTTGACTCTGACCCAAAAACAAGTCTGTCTAGACAGCATAGAAAGCCCACTCCACGACCATCAGTGATTATTCTTCTACAATCAAGGGGAGTGACATCGTCACTTACCAAATTCGTAATAAAACATTTTGACAGATTTTTCAGCGCAGTGTGAACATACACTATTCATACATGAGGCGCACTGGAATATAAGGCTTACTGACGATTTTTCGTAAAAATTAGTGTTTTATGTGCGCCTTATAGTCCGAAAAATACGGTAACCAAATTTGAGTTCTTTGTTAATAACAGATGTGGCTCCTTATGGAATTGCTGCTGTTCAAGAGCAAAATGGTCGTCCAAAAATTGTGTATTTCACGTCGAATGTGTCAAGAAGTGCTTGCTATTTATTGAAATGTCATGTGCTTACAAAAATATTTATTTGATCATCAATTCAGTATATTAACCGGCCATGAAGCATGATATTGATTTACCATCCACCGTCTTCGTTGGAAAAATCAACTGCATCAATGGTTTACTGATGGAACCTAGCTCTTAACGCATATATTTACACCATTGAAAATCGCAGTGCAAAACAAATTCCGCATGTAGATTACTTTACACGCCATCTTGTGACATATGAAAAGACTGGCAGTACAGTCTGCTCGTTAATTCAACCGCTTTGTGTATTTTGTTCAGATTTAAAATTTGAAACAAAAATTTAGTGTTACGATAATGATTGCAGTTGACCGAGGTTGGTCAGCCATATCCAAGAAGAATATCCAGTTTACTATCAGCGCCGTAATGAATCATGCATGACACCTGAAAGTCTGTTGTGTATGAATGATCGTATTGTTATTCCTCCTCCACTTCGCAAATAAATTCTTGATGATTTGCATTCGGGACATTTCCGCGTTGAGAAAATGAAATGGGATGGATGATGGTGGGATGAAATCGATACTGATTTCCAAAGAATATCTTCTTTCTACCATTCCTGTCAACACAAATTATTTTGTCATCCATCAAAATGGACTCCATGGACATTGACTTGAGAAGCTTGGCAACGTAATTCTCTCTCTCTCTCTCTCTATCTCTATATATATATATATATATATCGATTCATATTCAATCGATTCATATTCAAAATTGCCAGAAGTATTCCTTACTACGAAAACCCAATACTGATTTTACAATGATTGCGTTACGAAACGTTTTCAGCCTAGTGTTACAGAGTGGCTACATCCATGTAGTTGCCGACATTTGTTTAGTGCACCCAGAAATCCGCAGTCGAATGGATTATTGGAAAACGTTGTATCTATGATAAAAACGTGCTATTTTTTCTTGTTTCCCAAAAGTATTTTACGAACTTCACCATTTTATTGATATCTTCTTGCTTAAATATCGTAATATTAAACATTCAAATACTGGAAATACACCATCCGTGTTATCCATGTTATCATCCATGTTATCAGTCTCGGAAATGCTAATCAAATGCACTTTTGAATAGGTATCCCTATGGTAGAGACAGAAGCAGATTTCTTAAGAATGAGCGATTTTTCGTGAATCCATGTTCTTGTTGACACCAGCGCCCAAATCTTAAAAGTATTCGCTCTATTTTCCTCTTGATCAACTTCTCTGAAACATTTCTGATCACAGAATTCAGTGTGACCAGCCTTTATTTAGCGGGAAAACTAGGGTCGTCACTATTTAGCAGGTTAAATAATACCATGTTTCAATTCCTGTGGCAAGACTCCTAATATTACAGATTTTTCAAACAACCTGACCAGCGTATCGCACAAGACGTTTGAGATTGCTCGTAAAACCAACGGATGGAAACCTTCTGGTCCTAGCCAGGATAGGATAGGATTCTAACTGTCTCTACATCTACATGGAGATCATAAACGACCTAAGTTTTCTGAGAGACAGATTGGATATCACTGTCTTCGAGACAGTACACGGAAGCATAATGCTTAATAATGGCGTCAGCTTTCAAACCATCATCAGTAAAGTCTATTCCATTATTATACATCAAATTAGACGACGAATATATGCGAATAAGCGTTTTGGTGCGCAAGTAGACTCGTCAACCAATTTTTGCTCGTACAACATGCGTGTTCAACGTTTCAATGCCGTGAAAAGATTTCTCGCTTGCCAATAATTGTCGTAGTCAATAATGTTTTTCCGTCATACCAATAGCGACCACAGCCTTTGACGTTGCCGCAAACGTTTCGAAGCTCCTTGTCAAACCAAAGGGACCTTTTGCCTTATGACGACGTGTGGACAACGGAACAGCCGCATGAATAACTGTATAGATATTATTCCGAATCACCAGTCAACAATCTTCAACATCAGCTGATTGATCGGAAGACCAATCGAGAAATGATGCAACATCAATTAGCATATCCTTGACTGCATTCTAAATATTACTTCTGGGAATGGGATCTGTTGCCCAGCCAGTGTTTCGATTATAAATAGAACATAAGATAGCATTATCATCAGAACTTAATGGAGCTTCAATCCGAAGCTGAGTTACATCAGGCTATGTTAGAATGAATACCGAGTTCAAAATTGACTCGCACCTAGTAGGTTTTACTTTGGTCGGACGGGAAACATGATGCACAAGGCCTTCATCAACTACAGTGCCCAATAAGGCTTGCTCGAATGACCCAGAGACATCCTCTTGCGAAGCTCAATCAATGCAAGAAGCATTGAAATCGCCGATAATCAAGCAGTTTGAAGATCTACCACACTGACAGATCTGTAATATCACTGTGTCAGTCTGATTATTGGAAGAACGATGAACGACATCTATTGTGGCAAAAAAAGCTGTAGTCCCCATGCGGCACTATAGGCTTTAACATATACCGGCTGTCAGCTGGAAAGGAACTAGCACTGCGACGAAAATATGTTGTTCGAAGTATAACGCAATCCCACCACTAATTCTAGCGGTTGTTCGATCTGAGCGAATGTGTATATTTCCAGGTAGGGTCTTGTATAATCCGTTCAAGGAGTTTATCTAGTTTGTTTCTGAAGCTCCACGCGTTAAAATATATTACTTTAAATGAACAAGATCACTCCGAATGCATATTGTCAGAGGCTCCCAACGAACTTTTAGCCTGATTCTCACAACCCGAAAATTCACGAAGCGCAAGTTTGCTTCACCTGCGGCTCTGCGTTCGCTGATCAATTGAGTTGCTTTCCGCATTTTCACACAATGCTCCTGAGATAAATAACACAAGACTCAAAGTTCACTACTCTTCAACCTGTATTGGTCTAACACAACATTTAAAGGCCTTGGACGATCACCTGTCGCTGGCCTGCGGCCTAGAGGAAACGCTGTTGGTACGATTACACCTTTTTCCCCTTCTCCGTAAAGGAAGGCAAGAGCAGAGTTTCAGAAATCACGTTCCTGTTCAATTCTGTCTATTATTATAACAACTGAACATGCAATACACGACTTGGTTTATCCAACAATATACATTCTTATAATTATTATTATAAAATCTGGCTTTCAGTTACCTAGCGATTTCAATGTAAGTGGAAAATGGGATTGTATTTATGAATATCTAAAAAGGGTTACAATATAAGCAAGCTCTGCTGCTGTCTGTAAAAAGACAGTAAATGCCGCCTTCGTGGCCTCCCTATTCCGTAGGTGTACCCATAAAGGATATTGCTTATGGCGGCAATATAAGCGATTTCCCAATTCTGGATCTTGTGACTGGTACAAAACCGTTCGGTACATGTGTGTTACATTACAGCGTTTGCTCAAACATGAATTTGAGTTGGCTTAAGCTAGAGATATTAAATCCAATCTTAAAAGATTTTATCTCTACTCATAGGAAAAATCAGTAAAAGAATTGGATATTAGAAACTGGAGGACGGAAAATTAATGCCAACCTGTCTAAGGCGACTGCCTTCTCAATATTATTGAGTAGCGTTCGAGATTGTTAGATGCACAGTCTGTGTTGGTTAGCCTGCCACCTGGTATTTTCCATCGGTTGAGTTATCCTTCGATCACGCTGAGGTATATGACGCACTTAAATGTTGTCGTGTCAACAATGCCGAGGGACCGGATGGTATCCGCTAAATAATACTAAGGAATCTTGCTCCAGTGCTTAGCTAACCGTTGTGCAAGTTTTCAATTCATGCATGAACCTGGGATTGGTTCCTAATAAGTGGACAGAAGCCATTGTAGTGCTAACATAAAACCGTGGTTGCAGGTCAACTCTTGGTAACCATAGTCCTGCCAGCCCTACTAGCATTGGCTCAAAAGCATTGAGAAACACATTGCGTGGCAAAATCTGTGAGCGTCTTTGTCGACATTTTTTATCGAGTGTAACTCAACATGGATTTCTTAAGGGTAAATCTTGCTGGACTAAACTTTTTAGTTTTTTTGATACTGCCGCTAAATGGCTGGACGAAGGATAGCCATCTGCCTAGTTTTTAGCAGATCTTTTATGTCCGTGATTTACTGCCATCTAGAAATCAAGCTATCAGCAAAAGCATACGGGGTAGTCTGCTTGCTTGGACAAAACTATTTCTTACAGGTAACCTATATTCTACACTAGGCTAGCTTCCTTCCCATACCTCATTCTTGTTGAGAAAAACAATTACAAAATGACTCTGCACCAATGCATAATATTTCGAAAACAAAATCGGGGAACTGTGTGCAGCTTTCCTTAAATGTTTACCAGACATCATCGGTGTAATTGAAACGTGGCTACAGAATCACAAGACAAAAAGTGAATTAGAATTACCGGACATGTCACTTATTCGCTATGACCGTGAAACAAGAGGAAGAGAAGTAGATTACAGCTAAAACCTTTGGCGCGGTGAGTTTACGGATCTAGACATCGTGTAACGGGATAAACAGTGGCGCACAGTCGGATTAGCTAACGGTGAAGACTCTTTTGGAATTAGTTTATCGCCGCTCCCTGCACTGAAAATTTACAATCTAGCCAAGATATCGCATGGTTAAATGCAGATTCACTTGCCGATTTTTAATAATGGGTGACTTAAACTTACCGAAACTGCAGAGCGGTATCACTAACTCACGATACGCCCACGAACGCGTATTCAGCGAGTTGTTGGACGATATTCCTCTTCATAATCATATTACATGCCATACCCGTTAACACAGAAGTGATTTAACTTCACTCTTGGATCTCGTTCTGACAAGCAATGAACACGAAATCGATAACGTTGATTAAGAAAGTCCACTGGGACTAAGTGATCATATCGTTTAGAAGGCATTAGTTTCGGTCGCATTTAGAATATTGTGTACAGGCGTGGTGCTCTTACTACAAGAAGGATATCGTTTGTCTCGAAAGCGTACAGCTTCTCGCAAATCGCATGATTGAACGACTTTTTTACCTTAAGTCCTGAGCTGGGCACCCGCGAACATTCACTAAAACTTGCCAAGGAGCGATGTAGACTAGACTCCAGGAAAAACGTTTTCACCTTCAGGGTAGTAAATTTCTGGAACCGACTTCCAGAAAAAACTTATGTCCTGCTGTTATGTCGCGAGTTTTAAGAACGGTTTGAACCGCACATGGAGTAAGCATTTTCTCGAATTTTCCCCCCCAATTTCTATGCAAGATTAGGCAGTTCACCATTTTTAGTGTTGTCTTGTAAGTAAGTAAATGCTATAGTTCTGTTTTTTAAATACACAACTCTTCTTTAGCTGACCTCTCACCGTACTGGTGGAGAGAAATTTATTTCTATTTTTCCAGCATCACTCATAACGAGGTGTTCCATAAATACAACAAGGATAATCCCTTGGCGTCGCGATCGTCGAGGATATCCAAATCACAATAAGAAAAAACGCTTTATCAGTGGTGGTTGCTTCTCTACAGCTTTTCACCGAAAGAAATTCAGAACGCTCGATTGGCTTGTTAGCCACTTACTGTCCTGTGCAACTGAACTGAACTGTATTCGGGCATTTGCATGGTTTATCATATCCCGGAGTAAAAGCAACTCGAAAGCTGATTAGCTCTTGTTATATTTGGTCAAAAATGCATAAAGACATTCAACTGTGGACCAAGAGTTGCCTCCGATGTCAACAGAGTAAAATCCAACGTCACACCATCAGCTCCCTTGGTGCATTTCCAATTGTTAATAAGCGCTTTCAGCACGTTAACTTGGATCTCGTCGGTCCATTAGCGGTCTCTGAAGGTCGCTCCTATATATTGACCTGCGTCGAACGTTTTACCTGTTGGCTGTAGCCATCCCAGATATCAGTGGAGAAACGGTTGCGAAGCTTTTCGTTCAACATTGGATCAGCAACTTCGGTGTACCGAACACTATTACCGCTGACAGAGGTTCCCAATTTCAGTCAACGATGTTTTGGGAATTGAATAAAACACTCGGTACAAAGCACATACAGACTACATGCTACCATACTTCTTCAAATGGATGAGTCGAAGGATTTCACCGGCAACTCAAAGCCGCAATCATGAGTCACGGGAACTCAGAACGTTGGTCCGAGTCATTGCCCTTGGTGCTTCTTGGTATTGGTACCACCGTAAAAGAAGACCTGATTTGCTCAGCTGCTGAGATGGTGTACTGGAGTACACTTAACCTACCTGGCGAATTTTTGCCATCTTCCGATTCACCAATAGATCTCACAGCCCCACAATATGTCAGTCGCCTACGCAGCTTCGTGAAATCATTACGAGCTATCCCAACTCGCGAACATGTTCAACCGTTCTACATCCCAGCCAACTTGTCTACCTTCGAATTTGTGCTTGAGCGTTCTGATCATGTACGTCGACCACTTCAAACACCATACACTGGTCCGTACAAGGTGCTCAACAGGATCAAGAGAAACCGTCAGTATCGATCGTCTGAAAGTTGCTTACGCAGAATCGACATCGGAAGCAAAAGCAAATAACAGAAACTTTACTCCACAGAAGTCTACTACAGAGCAACACGTTCTTTCGTCAACTCCCTCAGAAACCAACCTTACTCAAGATTCCCCGATAAACCCCATTAAATTCGTGCCTCAAAATACCCGACCCTAACAGACAAACACGTTCAGGTCATAAGGTACATTTTTCCCAAACGTTTGATGATTTTATAGCCTAATGCTTGTTTCGAGAATCTTTTTCTTGTTCGAGGGGAATTTGTGGTGACTGTTCAAATAACGATTAATAATATTCAATCAATGGTAATCAATAATTCAAAATTCTCGTTGTTAAACTCACATTAATTCTTTACAATACACTCTTTGTCCACGAGTCAAAATTGTATGTGGATATAACTTTAATACACGCAGTGTAGTAGACCAGTCAAGCTAGTACACAAAACTCGTAATACCAAAATAAGCGATCTGACTCACTAACAGTTCTTTCGATCCACGTACATATAATCCGCAATCCTCCTTTGGATATTCCTTGTTCTTGTAATGCCTTCAATATTTCTACTCGCAATGTTACGTTCCCGAGACGGAATTCCCATAGCCTAGATCGACTGAGAACGCGGGTAACGCACACAACAGAAGTATTTTGTGTTAAGTTATGAGTTGATTATGTACAAAATCGTATTCAACAGAAGAATTGTGTTCACTGAGTTATCGAACAAAAAATCGATGAAATGTGAGTAATAACGTTAACGGGAAATCATAAGAAAATCAATAGTACTATCGATCGTATGAGCGAAACGATATTGTCAGAACAAATTGAACTGAAGATATCAAAAACTGTACAATAGATTTTTAACCAAAAAAATTGTCAAGTAAAAATAGATTTGCACAAGCTCGATAGCAGCTTCAAAAACCATTCTTCGCTATTGACTACAAACTTATTGATACGAGAAATGTAATCATATGGTAAATGATTGTTCGAAGCAAATTCAGGAACACAATGACTGCTAATTGTATTCAGCCAATACTAACCTAGTTCAAGCTGAAATGTGGATCTAGTAGTTCAAATTTTACGTTCTGTCCTTACGCGGGCTATTTGTTTTCATAACAATTACTTCTTTTTTATTTACCATGGGATTTGCTTAATGCACTCATGTAGTTGCCTAAATATATTTTGGTTAACAAGCAAGATTTTTAGTCAACTACTTCTTTATCTGACCGCTAAATCTGGCTGACGGATTTCGAAAAGTATGCCATGGCCATTATGAGAAAACGAAAATGTTTATTCTGAACTTCAACTCTGGATTGGTGTTTGATAGATCGGCACACATTCAGTAAAAAGTTGCAAAAATCCTGATTTTAATTATCTTCCGAATTTCAACAGTTACATAAGTGCGTTCAATTCTTGTAGAAAAAATCAGTTTAGTAGTTCAATTCAGTTCAGTTTGCACAGGACTGTATGTGGCAAACGAGCTAATCGAGCGTCCAGATTTCTTTCAGTGGTATGCCACAGAAGAGCGTCCACCACTTCAAACAATATCTTCACAAATATCTGGTATGATTTAAATGAACTGCGGAATTGGACTGACAGATGGATGCTCCCGATTAATGAAAAGAAGTGTGCTATCATGCACATCGGGAGCAACAACATGCGACATGCATATCAGTTGGAGGGCCATGGTCTCAGGATAGTTGATGTAGAGCGAGATTTGGGGGTGATGGTAACTTCATCCCTCAAAACTGCAGAGGATACTGCCAGAAAGGTCGGTTCTGCCAGCTGCATGTGGTGGGCATTGAGACGATCCATCTTAGAGACAAACCCCAAATTTTTTCAAGTTCTGTATAGCTTTCACGTTAGACCAATATTAGAATTTGGGCTTCCGGTGAACTATCCGTTAACCAAAGGGGAGAAGGATCGACTGGAGAAAGTCCAAAGGAGGGCTACTAAGTGCGTATGGGGTATGTTTCGTATTCCCTATGACGACCGATTGCGGGAACTTAAACTTTACTTACTGAAATATCGAAAAATGCGATATGATTTGTTTGTCACGCTAAGAATCCTGCTTGGATATTACGGAACAGAACTTCAACAATTCTTTTCGGTATCCACGGACTCCAGAACTAGATGTCATTCGCTGAAGTTGCAAAAGCGCCGAACGGAACACCTGAAACCATAGTTTACTCTTCCGACCAGAGTGGTCAATATTTAAAATGCACTCTCCGCTAATGAAATCGGGGCAGTCACCGAAGAGCAGTTTGAACGCATATTGGACGGTGAACTTTCCGCTATCCTGCGCGATTCGCCTACTTTTTCAGCTAAATAACTCCTCGTGAGGAATCTACGCTGAGATAGCATAGACCCGGGAGGTGATGCGGCTTCCACGGACTGTAGTCCTCCTGCCGTCTATTCAGGAGAAGGAGAAGAAAAAGAATTCATCGAGAATCAAGAATGAATGGCCCTGAACTGTGCTTCGAAGACAATAATAATAATAATAATAATAATAATAATAATAATAATAATAATAATAATAATAATAATAATGATAATAATAATAATATGTGATGAATTAATTGTATTGAATTGAGTAAATCAACCAACCCAGGAATTGAATTGAGAATAACCACACTCAGTTGGATCACAGTGTGTATTGCATAACAGTCAGAATCAGAATGAATGAATGAATAAATGAATGATAATCAGAACTTGAATGATAGTACTATTGATTATCTTTGAATGAGTGGTGATGAATGATCGATTATTATTGATCGTTAATCGAACAATCACCACAACCACCGCAGTTTGCGAATGATCCTGGGTTTTTATAATCCCGGTACGGCTTGTTCAACAAACGTTCTGATCTTCTTAACAGTCTCTCCGGTTCAGTATCTCCAGATGTATCTGTATCTCTGTAGGTAATTTGATCCACATGACGGCGATGCATTGAGCCATCATCAAGGTCCATTATCTTTACCATGCATTTACCGATATTGCCAAGGACGATACCAGAGCTCGGTCGGAATTCATTACCACGATGAAATGAAACTTCAGCTGATCCCAGACCCAGCAGATTTGATCTCAGGGATCTTGCTCTGCATAACACAGCTGGAGTTTGCCCGGTAGTTGCGTGAGTACAATTCCGATATTGCAATAAGAAATTGTCAACAAATCGATCAAGTTCCTCAAATGTAGTAGGTGCACAAGAATTGATTGCTCGCTTTGAGGTACCAACAAAATTTTCAGCCAATCCATTTGATTGTGGATGACGAGGTGCAGTGAATGGGTGTCGACAGCCAAGAGAATGTAACCATTGTGTAACGCATGCAGCAGAAAAATGGCTGCCATTATCACTAACAACAGCAATAGGAACTCCTTCGCGACTGAATACTTTCCGCAGTGCAAGCATAGTAAAACTAGAGTTTGGTTTCTGTGTCCAAAAAACTTCAGGCCATTTTGAATAAGAATCAATCACGAACAATGCGTAGTACTTGTTTAAAAATGGTCCACAGTAATCAACATGAATGCGCTGCCAAGCTTCACATGCCAATGGCCATGGTGTCCATTTTGATGGTTGTCGGAAAACTTCATGATGACAAGCTTTGCAAGAAACAGCAGTTTTGCTTATGTCTGCGTCTATTTCAGGCCACCAGTATAAACTTCTGGCTAAAGACTTCATTTTTTCTATTCCAAGATGTCCAGAATGCATATCATTCAGTACAGCTTTACGCAAAGTGGGAGGAATAATAATTCTATCATTCAGGCATAATAAACCATCAGGGGTCATTGAGAGTTCATCTCGTCTAGTAAAATATGATGGAAATTTCCTCCGAATATGTGAATTCCATCCTTTCTTCAAAGCAGTAAAAATAGCAGAAAAGAAACGTTTCGTTTCACGAAACACGACTGACAGGAAGTGGTTGCACCAAAAAAGAATCAAAAGTATCATCAGGTTTCGAATCTGGTAGTGACTGGCGTGACAGGTAATCTACATGTTGAATGTGTTTAGCACTTCGATGTTCAATTGAATAATCATAAGCACTGAGTGCTATGCTCCATCGTTGAACCATTGCGGCAGTACTTTTCGAAATAGATTTACCAGGATCGTATATGAATTTTAAGGCTTCATGGTCTGTAACAATGTTGAAACGATGACCAAACAGGAATTTGTGCAAACGTTGAATAGCCCAATAGACAGCTAAAGCTTCACGGTGTGTTTGAGCATAACCTTTTTCAGCAGCGGTTAGCCTGCGAGAAACGCAAATTACTGGATGTCCATCTTGCTCGAGAACAGCACCAATACCGTCGGGGGATGCATCAGTAAATACAAAGGAATGAATTTTGGGACTAAATGGACGAAGAACTGCATCAGACTTTAGAAAGGATAATATGCTACGTAAACAATGTTCATGTTCATCAGTCCACACAAAAGTTTCTTTTGATTGAAGTGAAAATAATGGTGAAGCTTTTACACTGAAATTTGGAATGAACCTCGAATAGTATTGCAATGCACCGATAAGAGATCTCAATTGTGTCATGTTCTTTGGGGACTCAGCATTGGTTAGTGGGAGTAAACGATTGGGATCTGGTTTATAACCATTACCATCAGCAATGTATCCAAGGCATTCAAAATTCGAAACAGAAAACAAACACTTTTTCGGATTAACGGCAACATTTTTAGAGGTGAATCTACGAAACAATTCCAGTAAACGTTCATCATGAAGAAATCGTGTTGACGCATGCACAATAACATCATCCTGATATACTTCAACTCCAACCATATCGCGAGTAATATTGTTCATGACTTGTTGAAATATGGCAGGAGAATTGCACAAACCAAAAGGTAAGAATTTGTACCGAAATAGACCAAACGGTGTATTGATGGTAGTTAACATTGAAGACTGATCAGTCAATGGTATTTGTAGGTAAGCATCTTTTAAATCAATCTTTGAGAAAAATTTGGATCCAGTCAATTTATTCAAAATATCTTCGGGTTCAACTGTCGTGCATGTTTGCTTCAACAATCTAGTATTTAATGTTAGACGATAGTCACCGCAAATCCTTGGGGTCCTCCCATCAGACTTCAACGGTGTGACAATAGTTGTGCCCCAAGCAGAGGACTCGACCTTTTCAATGATACCTTTAGAACATAGATCTTTCAAAGCTTTTTCGACAGGTTCTCGGAGTCCATATGGAATAAGGCGGCGTTTGAGAAACACAGGGTTTCCTTCTACTTCAAGAGAAATAGGAGGAATTCGCATTCCACCAGTTGCTTGAGAACATTTAATTATGAGATTCTTCAACTCTGAAGTGTCTTCAGTCGATGTCAGAAAAG
>JACCGJ010008958.1:2500-42919 GCA_013407085.1 Atriophallophorus winterbourni
CTGTAAGGGATGGTTCGGGGTATGAAATGTTTTGTAAAGTAAGATAAGGTCTCCTCTGATTCGTCGATAGGGAAAATCGGATAGATTCAGTTGAGCTATCCTTTCTTTATATGGTTTGTTTCGGATGCTGAGAACTAGTTTCGTTGAGCGGTGATAGATTCGCTGCCTAAGTTCCACATCCCTCTTGAGCCACGGAGACCATGACTGCACACCGTATTCCATGACTGGTCTCAAGTATGTATTCATGATCCTTGGGAATATCTTGGGCGAAAATTTCCCAAATACACGTTTGAGTAGATTTAGAACACGTGTTGCTTTTTTAAAGGCACTGTTAGTTTGAAGTGATGTTTTTAAACTGGAGCATATCCAGACACCCAAATCTTTTTCTTCACTGCAATTTTCAAGGACATGCGAACCTATGTGATATGTGAACTCTACTCGATTCCCCACATTCATGATCCTGCATTTGTTGAAGTTAAACGGCAGTTTGTTCTCCAACGACCAGCTGTGAAGCGTATCAAGATCCTTTTGTAATAGCAGACAGTCTTCTGGACTACGAATGCTGCGCCAAATCTTTATGTCGTCCGCAAATAACGAAATGTTACATCGAACAATTTCCGGTATTTCATTGACATAAACCAGAAAGAGGATCGGACCAAGGACTGAGCCTTGGGGAACTCCGCTAGTTGCTGCAATTGGTTTGGATAATGCACCATCAACACGTACCTGGTTAGTGCGATTTGTTAGGTAGTCATTTAGCCAATTCAGCAACTTTCCAGTGATACCAAGCCTTTCAAGCTTCTGCAGTAGTAGGGAATGGTCAACACGATCGAATGCTTTTGAAATATCCAAGTAGCACGCGTGTATTGCTTGTCCTTTATCTACCGATTTTGTCCAATCATCTAGCGTTACCAGTAAATTAGACAAACAGGAATAATTTCGTCTGAATTCATGCTGGTTCCTCGAAAGCAACTGATTATTCTCGAAGTGTTTCATTAGATCGTCAACAATGAGTCGCTCAAGTAATTTTGAAATCACTGGTAACAGAGTGACGGGTCGGTAATTGGAAACATCGGAGCGATTTCCACCTTTGTAAATTGGAGAAATTATTCCTCGTTTCCAATCTGTAGGAATCATTCCACTTGCCAGTGTTTGCTCGAACAGATAAGTGAGTGGTTTGTATACCAAACTCGCAAATTGCTTCAATATTTTCGGTGTTATTCCGTCGGCCCCAGGAGACTTTCCGGTTTTAAGATTAAATAAACCTTGGAGGACACGTTTCTCAGTGACACTTATTTCACTTAGGGCGACCGTGTTTGAAAGTGTTGGATTTGGGCTGTTTATTGCATGTTGTATCGGGTTGAATACCGATGAATAAAACGTGGCTAAAGCATCAGCAGTTTCTGCTGCAGTTGTTGTTGGTCCAGCTGATGTGTTCACGGACGCTACTCCAGGTTTCACCTTAGCTTGATCGTTAACCATACGATATAGTATTTTGGGGTTTCGCTCCATCATGCTTGATATCACTTCTTGGAAGCACAACTTGTCTTGGATGACAAATTTGTTTACTTTGTTCCGCAGTAAACGGAATGTTTCCCAGGTCTCGGATGATGGGTTTTGCCGATGGTGTCGCCAAGCAATGTTGCGTACCGTTAACCACTTACGAGTTCGGCTTCTTAATTTAAATTCAAAGTTTTTTCTTGAGTTCCTGAGGACAAATTCGGAGCTCACTTCGATTGAACTTTTGAGATTAGATATTAGCCATATCCAAAAGTCATGTACGTTGCTGGTTTCCGGTTGGCAGTTAAACGTGTTTTTCAGAGCATCACTCAACGCCATAGTGTTGATCCGCCTAACTCTTTTACGGGCATCATTTGTTCTTACAGCTTCAAACAGATAGTCAAACTGGATGACGACGTGATCACTTAGTCCCAGTGGACTTTCGTAAGCAACGTTATCAATGTCATGTTCATTGCTTGTCAGAACGAGATCTAAGAGTGAGGGTAAATCGTTTCCGCGGTATCGGGTATTACATGTAATGTGGTTATAAAGAGGAATATCGTCAAACAACTCACTGAATGCGCGCTCGAGGGAGTGTTCTGGGTAAATGGTGCTGCTCTGCAGATTCGGTAAATTGAAGTCACCCATAATCAAAAATCCACAAGTGTATCTGGAAGTAACCATGCGAATTTTATCCAGTAGGGCCAGATTGTAAGTTTCCTGTGCAGACGGTGGGCGATATACTACTCCCAAAACACAGTCTTCGCCGTTAGCTAGTCGGATTGAGCACCAGAGTGTATCCAGTAACACGATGTCTGGATCCGTAATCTCACGGCACAGAAGGTTTTTGGCTATAATACAAAGCTACTCCTCCTCCTCTGGTTTCACGGTCATGACGAATAAGTGACATTCCTGGTAATTCAAGTTCACTATTTGTTTGCTGAGTCTGCAGCCACGTTTCCGTTACGGCGATGATGTCTGGTGAACATCTCAAAAAACTGCACGCAGTTCACCGATTTTGTTTCCGAGACATTGTGCGTTGGTGTAGATGCATTTCATAGTTGTTTTTCTCAACAAGGATGGGGTGTGGGGAAGAAGGCTAGTGGAGTGCAGAATATATGTTATGCCGACTCCTCCAGAGTCGACAACTGAAGGTTTTTTGCTTGCAGGGATGCTTGATCGTTTTGGGGTTGTACTGTTGGAACACAGTGATCTATCGTATCGGCTGAAAATGATTCTGACACGTCGACAACTGATTGACTTGGTAGTGTTTCTATTGAACTTAGTGGTGCATCTATCTTTCCAATATGGTGTTTCGATGCACCTAGTCTAATTTCTCGCGGGATTATTCTGCGGCCATTTTTCCAACGAGTTTTGACCGTGTTCAACATATCATTACGCAAGAACGTTATTTTAAGGGGCTTAGGACCGATGCCCTTATAATTCGTAGATTTGGGGATGCGGAACGTGTCCGTCACAGCTACATCATGCAAACCAAGTATATCACTGAGGAATCTCCATTGTAACTGATCGTGTTTGCGCTGTACCGCTTTATCAGTTGCTTCATCAGATTCTGGAACTCCCAAAAGGATTATACTTCGATCATCCCTCTGTTTCGTTTGGTTTAGTTGCTGGTCTTTTCGGGCCCTTTCCCACCAGGGCACATCAGCAAAGATCCTTGCAGTGGTCTCTGAATGATCCTTACGCAGGAGAAATGCGGATAGTAAGATGTTTTCAAGATCCCTTTCAGAGCGAACCGTGATTCTAAGCAATCTTGGCTGGCCCAGATTTGAAGAAGTAGGTTTACGGCTTAGTCGTATCAATGATAGAGGTTCAACTGGCTCCAAGTCCATGTTGTTGCACAACCTTTTCCATTCTTCTTTATCGTGCTTTAGCCTGTCCCCTAGTAAGGTGGCACTCGTTTCCTTTACGTTGGTGCAAATCACACTTAGTCCATGGACTGAATGTACACTCTGTGTTTGGCGCTTTCGCTGGTTGCTGGACGTTTCAACTACCTTAGATTGAATACCTATAGTGTCCACTTTGGGAGTGTTTTGCACGATGACTTTTGGTTTTGAACCTAAGGGTTTTCGCTGATCCTTCGGGTGAGCAGGTGGCTTTGGCTTCGTATCTTTTTGCGAACCAGGGATGTTTTGGGCAGACAGGCCTTTAACAGTCGCATTTGTAAAGGTGGCCTTTTGATGAAAAGGACGCTCCTCAAGACACTCCGGCACAGTTGCAACAGCTGAACATTCGTGTTGAAAGATAGAAGATTTAACGTTTATCTGACTGGTATTACCGTCAGTGGTTTCCGATTTATTGAAAAACATACTGGCAAACTGAGAATTTTGAGTCTCTACCGATGTCTTCAACGTTTGTATGATAAGCTCTAAGCTCAGCATCCGATCATCCAGGTTGCTTTGCGCAACACTTGTTCGAGCAGTTAAATCTGCGTTTGGTTTAGCTCGACAACTTTTGCACACGTAGCATACACCAGGCATGTTTTCATCCATCAGGATCGATAGCGCATCCGAGGTCAATGATTTGTCGCATTTTGCGTGGCATTTGAGGGAACAGTTTTGACACGTGACAGATTTGACCTTACCACTGACGACTTTCATTCAGACGACGCACGTTTCGCACGTTTCCGAGTGCGACTGCAGATTTTAAATTCGAATGCCTTTCCACACTGTTTTGGTACGAATGTTGAGTGTGAGTTGATTTCCCTGTTTAGTTTGGTCAAAATGCTACACCACTGCTCTTTTACTCCTATGCCTTCAATTTGCCAATCGTTAATCAAACTTAGGGCGTTTGATAATTTAGATAGGCATACCTTTCTGTTGAATTTTGTTCTATCGTTTGTTCGCTCTGCTCGACTTAGGTAGTCAAAATTTAAAACCAAATGGTCACTCGAACCTATTGGACAGTCATATGTAATGTTTTCGACGGAGTCCTCTTCAGTTGTTAAGATAAGATCGAGCATTGAAGGCATATCTCTCCCTCTGTATCTTGTATTGCTTTCAACGTGATTATACAAGGGAATTTCGTCAAACAGCTGCTGGAAGATGGCAGCAGTGGAGGTCTGAGAAGTTTTGTTCGTCTTCAGCAAGTTAGGTAGATTAAAGTCTCCCATGATCAAGATTCTGGTATGATATCTCGAGGCAATCAAGCGAAGCTTGTCGAGTAGATTCGTATTATAAACTTCCGGGGCTGCTGGTGGACGATAAATTACGCCGATTGTGCAATCATCGCCTGTAGTCGTTGTCAACAAACACCATAGCGTGTCCTGAAGCACCAAGTCGGAATCCGTCAGTTCTTTGCACTTGAGTCTCTGATCGTAATAGAGTGCCACATCTCCTCCACGTGACGCACGGTCTCGACGGAGCAGTGACATGCCAGCAATCTCTAACTCACAATCGTGAATTTCCGGGCTCAGCCAAGTTTCGGTAATGGCAATTAGCTGAGGTCGTTTAGTCTCAAACCGAGCGACAAGTTCGGCAAATTTGTTAATCAAGCATTGGGCATTGGTATAGAGGCATCCAAGAACAGTTTTGGTAAGCAAAGATGGATGGTGTCGTGTGATGGCATAATCTGAGACAACCGTCATTGTCACGCCGACTCTGGAAGAGTCGGCACTGTTCTGTTTTTTGACAAGTTAAGTAGCATATCGGTCGTTTCAGGTTGAGAGGCGCAAATCGAGTCCCATTACCTTTGTATTTTGCTGAGGAAGGCAGTCTAAAAGTATCCACGACAACGGCCTTTTCGACGAAAATGGTACCAGCCAGAAAACTCCATTGCCTGTAGTCATGCTCAGCTTGCTCGTTAGCCTCGGGATTGCCTGCCAGTTCTGGAACTCCGAGGATGATGAGATTGCGATTAGATGTCTTTCTTTTGTCGTATGTATTGTTCCTCCTTTCGGACCATGGAATATCAACATCAATACGAATATTCAGTGAATTGTTAGACCCAAGTAGGTAAGAATTTAGTAGTACGTTTTCCAGGTCACGCTCATTTTCTAAGTTAACCCTCAATAGTCTGGGTTTATCCGGATGAGGTGAATCACGCCGTCTAGTTAAACGAGTCAATGCTAACGGCACTACAGTTCCAAGTTTCATAAGTTCACACAGTTCCTCCCATTTTTCTTCATCATGCCTTTGACGGTCTTTGAAGAGAGTGCATTCAGGCTCAGGAACGTCAGTACAAATGACACTCAAAGAGTGTGCCTTACGATTGGTGGAGATGTTATTTCGTTTCAACAAAGCATTATCTGTTTTGGGATCAGTTTGTTGTTTAACGGCTCGCTTTTTATTCTCGGATTTTGTTGAATTTGTTTCAGACCTTTCCAAGACACGCGGATCATGGGAACGGCTCAGTTGTTCTGAATTGCTAGGTCGAATGTCCGTATGTTTATCATCGCATTTTTTGCCTTCCTGACGGAGATGAAACACGACCTCCACACTCAAGTCTAGGCTTCAGTTTCCTAATTAATAAGTCATTTAACAAACCTTCAATTCTCTGTATGCGGCCCTCTAAATTCAACACCCCCATATTAGTTTCAGTCTGTGAGCTCGTAGTCGCCTTTGTACAGCTTCTAGGTTCAATTCTGCATACATGACAGATATAGCATACTCCTGGCATTTCAGTTTTATTGATAATTGCAATAACATCAGCAGTCAGGGTTACATCACACTTCAAATGAACTTTATCGTGACAAATAAAACAACTAGCGTGTCGGGCATTGTGACTTACCGCCTTTCGACAAATTTTGCACATGTGACCGCCTTCACTGGGCTTCGCTCGTAAGGTCATGACGCCGGGGTGAAAAGATTTATCGATTGATCTGTGTGGTAAATGGGTGTGCACGCGTCGGCACGTATGAAACGAAGTCGGGTCCGAAGCGGATTTAAGGTTGTTGGAAGTGGGTGAGTGAATAATCTCGCCACAGGAAAGATGGGTAACGAAATTCGTCGTAGCTCCTTCAGATTGGATCCGATTTTCCGGTCCAATGTGTCAAGCGAAGTGGGAAAGCGAGCTCTTTCGAATGGTGGCAAACTCAATCCAATATTCAGTGTTGCACACAAACTTGCCCGAGTAGGTCTAGTTTGGTTCAAAATCTAGAGAACTGATTTTTCTAAAATTGATTGTTCTGCCTCCGAAAATGGTATGAACACAATGGTTGTGTTAAGAGGAGTCCAAAAAGGTAAAAACTATCCAGATAGGACAAGATGGGAATGAAGTAGATCAAAAAACGCAAGAGCACAGAATAATGCGACCGCACAGCACACACAGGTCATACAGGTGGTCATACAGATAGATAGATAGATAGATAGATAGATAGATAGATAGATAGATAGATAGATAGATAGATAGATAGATAGATAGATAGATAGATAGATAGATAGATAGATAGATAGATAGATAGATAGATAGATAGATAGATAGATAGATAGATGATAGATAGATAGCTAGATAGATAGATAGATAGATAGATAGATAGATAGATAGATAGATAGATAGATAGATAGATAGATAGATAGATAGATAGATAGATAGATAGATAGATAGATAGATAGATAACTGATTTCATTACCTGCTCAATTAATTCCGGAAACATGTTACATAATATTTTGCCTCAAACACTGAACTTCATAGGTCAAAAAGAAGTTTGAAAAGATCCAGCATTGATAGTTAGAATATTCATTCCCAATCGTAGCGAATCCCGTGCTAAAATTGATTAAATCTTTTTAATCAGGATTTCTATTACGACACTCTATCTGTCAATTTGACAGTGTTTTGTTTATCCATAACAAACGCCATGCAACTATTCAAATAAACCTTATACATGCACGCAATTGTGTACTATACAGCGCAAGCTTTGGCACCATGGTTTTGGAAAAGGTATCGCTCTACTCAGAAGGATTTATCATAACGCAACTAAAATGACTAACGGAATCTATCCATTGAGTGGGGACTGCTTAGACTCGGATTGTGCACCCTCGATCAACGGCGCATCAGAGCTGAACTTTTCGTGACGCACCGAGTAATGCATACGGCTTTCCATCCACTCAGATATATCTTTAAATAGGGTTTCAATCTCTCTACCCGCAATCAGACCAGTTAAATAACACATATCCAGATAAAGTGTCACCGGTACTTTCATACAGTCTGTGCCTGCTTTATGTGCAACACTTTACGACAAAAATGGTGTCCCTTAGTGGCTCATTAGTGCCGAAATACACGTCCAGCCGACATTTCTCAACTTCATGTCAACCTTGTCATAACGTTTACTCCATCTAAAAGCCATAAACCTTGAATTTCGAATGCTGGAGCACAGAAAGGCTTAAGCCAGACCAGGGAGAAATTTTCCGGTAATTTTAATTCATGGCGCTATTCGATAAATTAGGTTTATTTCAGTCATATAGATAGGAACCAACCGATTTTAGGCTCGCTTATTCTGTTTGTCGTATCGATGCGTTTATGCATAACTTGTTCCTTTGTTGCAATAGCTGCATAAACGTTGGCAACGATATTTAATTGTTTATTTCCGGTGCCAGTGACTGTATATTACGCGACTTTTGAGAGCAACGCTCTGAGTTTTGTGAAAAAAGTTTATCGGCTCATTAAAGCATGCTATCGTGTCGATCCCATTTGCCCAGGTTTCAGCTGTGCAGATTTCAGTGAGTGAGTTGTGTATGACAATCGCACGGAGAGACCGACAACTACTTGTCGTGGTCATCTAGTGATCACAGCTCAAGGACACATAATTCCTAGTGGACGAATAAAATTGAATCGATAACCAGCCTCGAAATGAATGCGTTAGATGGAAAATATATTACCCATGTACACTCAGACTTCTTGCGGTGACGATAAGTTTCAGACAGAGAGAAATAAATCAAGACGCAACCCTGGAGAAGAAATCCAGTATCAAAAACTACGTGTACTAAAACCTATTTAGGGTAGGAATCATGAATTGCATGTTTTTATTCATACACACAGCACGCCCGGTTTTGTACTGCTTGAAATTATGATCCAGAGACAGTACACTCAAGATCCGTATGAATTGAAGCAGTGGATGAATGGTAAACTATTTGTGCTCGTAAACCACTATTGGCTAAGGCAGGTACGACCATCCTGTTTAATAACTTGTGCCAAATCACATATAATGGGGCTAAACCCATGGTTACGAAAAATAATACTCAGTTGCATGCATTTTCATCATTTAGAGGAAGGTTTTAAACCAGAAATTTGGCGGAGTATCCCAATTAATGCATCTAGCGCCGACGTTGTCTGATAAAACGCTTACATTTCATTACACTTTTCAAATTATTCGAACAAGAATCACGGGCAACATGTTATCCTTTCCACATTATGAAATAGTTTGTAAATTCACTGATAAGTTCTGATTTCAGTCAGGATTAGCTGTGAAAGAAATTGACAATTTAACCGGCAATATATTTTTTATTTTTATGACTACTGTTGCTTTTTAGTAGCCTAAATAATTATTACATTTTCGCGGTTATATAGTATCGCAAACTTTAGATCAAAGGTCCTTCATTATTATTTTAATATATTGGCTCATGCGTATCGAATAGCATTCATACCATTTCAATGTTTTTTTTAGAAAAGGTTCCATTGTACAGCCTTGCAATTTACAATTGGAATATCCGATAAACTAACCATCCACTGTGTGACTTACTTCGGTTTTTTTATACCAAACGTGTGTAATATTTCTATTCGACAGTCGTCTATAGCTCAGCAACGTGTAAATGAAAAAAATCTATTTAAGTGGATATTCCATTGTTGCGTATTCTAAATGTTCTCCCATTTCCTTATTCAAAATAATGTTCAAAGAAATAATTAAATTGTTCATGTTGTCTGTTGAGACATTATGCTCGCTCTTTCCTTGATGCAACTGAGATTCTGGTGTGAAATGTTGCTTACTTGTTGAAGCTGCTTGTATGTTTCAACAGCTTTAGCCATGGTTATCAATGAAATCTCATTAAATCCTAGTCAGTTTTATAAAAGCACCAAATTGAACAGCGTTACATGTTTTCAAATTGTATAAGCACATAATATGAGTGCATTTTAAATAATGTTTCATATGCCAAGTTTAATTCAACTGGTAACATTTTTTTATAAAACGAATGATAAGTTCAAAATCTGAATACAGAGAATTTGTGAAAGCCTAGCCTACTTTGATGTCCACGTACTTCTTCAGCTGTAAAAATATTATATGTGACGTAAAGCATGCCACTTCGGACACGATATCTCACGTTGTAGGTGTTAGCTTCCGTCAATCGAGATCGATTAATGTTGATGTCAAATACCAAAATTTTTGCGTGGCCACACAATGAAATTCGAGAAGAAAAGTTTCACACACCGTTCAGTGCAATGCATGCTACCTAATCAATGAGCACCGGAGATTCCGTTTCATTGTGAGCTCTGTTCACCTGCTCACGGCCTTTTTGAGAAGACACGAAATCTTCACTGATCTGCTTGACACGGGATACTAGCTAGAACCACATGTTTCATTTTCTGTCCGAGACGCGTCTCGAAGGCTTGTCTGAAACATTTTGAGAACAGCTGAGGCAGAAGCGCTCAAATTCTTTCCACCGAACTAAAGTGCCAGGAAACGATTAAAACAGGATGGACCAGACTGCTTCCGCATGTAAGTGAATATATCGTCCCGTTTGTGAGGGAACTGTTGATGAAATTTGTTCCTTACGGTCAGCTGCAAGTTATCTACCGAGATCTGATGTCGACGTTTTGCCCAGACATGGACCTCTCCGCAAATCGACCGATTCTAAGCGAAATCAATCAATTCGGAACCAATTTGTTTCTACCGTGTTTATTTTTGCTGATTTTGCTCGTTTTACTGTTAAAACAATATAACCGGGTGAAGAAAAAGGTTGTTGTATAGCTATGATTCAGTTCTCACCGGTACACAATGCACTAATCAAACCTAAAATGTGAATACTTTTCAACACAGTTAACCCGGGCGATGTATTCGAAAATTTGCAAAAGGAATTCCGCGATGCTACAATCAACGAAATATTTTTCACCAGGGGATCAAAAGAAGTATTTATACTTTTTATTGTTTATTTTTCGGAAGTTTTCGTAAATTCCTCGTTGAATCAACTAAATGAAATGCCGCATTAAACCTAGCAAAATATTTGGAATACCAGTCAGTGTAAAGTATTAGTCATTCCAGAGAGATCGATCATTTAGTGCAGGGAGCGCATTGATAAAAGCTTACGGTAGGTTTTAGTTGAAAAGCCGAACAACTGAAACATGAAGTAGCATTTTGATATAATTTTTTTACGATCAGGAGTAGAAAATTCAATTCAGTGATTAGAAAGCAATCTTTTTGTACACTATAACTTGAAACGGACAAGGAACATAAAACATCATTCACTATACTCCTGTACAATAGCATCAATTTTGCAGAGATACTCTCAACACAAACGGGTGCACAACATCAATATATCCAAAGTAATGTGTTGCTCACAGCCCCTGCACTTCCCCACCACTACCGGTTTCTGACTGTTTGCCGTCATCAGGTGGAGATAATAAGATTAGGTTCAGTGAGCTTCGAAACAGTGAATAAGTGGTATACAATGTTATACTTTAATGCCACTGAATCACTTTGTGATTCTGTATATGAACTTCATGTTCTTTGTAAGAATTCTATACAACAAAGTGCAACTGATGCAAAACAACAGAGTTCTGACTATCGTTGTAAGCGCTGCGGGAGAGATTGTTCCTCCCGAATCGGACTGTTTAGTCATTCAAAAAGTTTCAAAACATGAAATTCATGCGATGTGATATACATCCATGGTCGACATCGACCGACGGAGGCCAACAGCAATATAACAGTGGCATACAAATTTGACTGTGTTTACCGCTTTTCCATTGTTTCAAGGCTCACTGAACCTGATCTCACTGTCTCCACCTGATGACGGCAAACAGCCAGAAACCGGTGTGTAAGGAATGGGGATTCAAGCACCGCAATACATTGGTCTTAAATATATGAGCCTCGAGCGCTTGGCCAGGGATCACTTTGTGATTCTGTGTTTAAACATTGTGGTTCTTTGTGAGAACCCTATGTAACAGTGGCATTCAAGTATTACATTTTATCAATATATCCAGTTCTTTTCTAACTATTTCTCGCTCGGATATGACACGACGTTCAACGTCGGTAGATCCAAATGAAACAAAGCACAATTATTAGAGGTTATGACTGCTGTTTCGGTTGTAAAGTCGCTTAACGGGGAATAATGCGTGAATTGTTGTCGTCTAAGCGGCACGAAAGCATGGGTAATTGCACGTGGGACTAGTTTCGATATCTCACAGATGAGCATAGTGAATGATATAATGTTGCTGGCATTCTTCACTATCATATTGCAATCAGTACAAGGCAAGGGAATGAACCTACTGAACGGTCAAAAGGTCTACCGACCGAAGCGATTGACAGTTATTTCCACAAATTAGGTCAACACGGTAGACAGCTAACGCTATGAAATTGAATTTTTTATTTGCACAGCTGAAATTCAGGGTGGCTTGCATACCGAATAGCACGGTCGACTCGCAATCAGAAAGCCCAGGTTCGAATCACATCGCGGTTGCATTTTCTGGGAATTATAATCGGTGGTGGAGTGTAAGTGCTAGGGATGTGAGCATCACAATTGGCCAAGATCCCCACGGCAGCCAATTGTACAATCGATAACAACAATATTTTGGAAAACAGCTGCGATAACCTAGCGCCCACACTGGTACGTGGAATCATATTATCGATTGAGATCCGTGCCAAATTAATCAGAGATAAGCGCCCACAATGAACCTCATGGGTTTGATATGAAATTAAAACTCCTGGAATTCACTGTTTTGGAAAAGAAAAATGTTGTTGCGCAAGATGCAGAAATATACTGAGCGTGGGTGGGTGTTAAAATAGTTATGATATCGATTTAAAAATCTTTGTTTATTGGCCATAACAGTTTCGAATCACTGTATACTTCTTGAATCAGAAGCCACTTGCCACTAGGTGTGTCGTTTTGAGTGAAGTTGACTCTCCAATCTCAAAATTGTCAATGGCTTGTAATGTGTTTTGTAAAAGACCGGCTCGCGAAAGTCGTAGGTTATTCTTCGTTCAGGTAGGTGAAAATGACTGATTGCACAGACGACAAAAACTAATTTATGTTGACGTATTATGTAGGCCAATCTTGCCATCAGTTCAAACAAGGTTAATTATTATTAATTAATTATTATTATTAATTAATTATATACGAATGAATCCGAAAATGGCTTTATTCGTTTACACGGATTTTCAGCAATAATATTAATTCATCCACACTAAAATACTATTATTAATACGTTGCGTAAACATGGTTCGGGTGAGGATTCAATGTCAAAATTCACACTGTCAGTCACCCAATCAGACCAAGAATAACCTTCCATTGATAAACCAAATTGCGGCGAATGTAAGAGGAAAAGAACTCCTGAAGTTTTCCGTTCTCGAATAAGGGAGGACATATTGGCTTCGCGCAGATGATAACGATTTGCATGTCACGAAGACCTCATGCAGTGGGTTTGCTTCGTCGGACGAAATGATTCTGATCAAACTGTCACATTCACGGAAGTGTCGAACAACGATCAAATCTCAAATTAACTCGGTGAATCCATAGCTAATTCGTACGCTGACTCAAATGCCTCCTTTTATCATCAGAAAATCCTTTTCAAGTAGACCGGGAAAATTACAAGAGATGCATAAAAAATTGAGGAACAATGCAGGAAACAATATTTAATTACATCAGATGTGACGATGAGGGAACGCAGGCGAAAAGCATGGCTACCCTTCAAGAACTGTGTAGTCACATGATCAGTCCAATTGAGATTTTGTGATAACGTAGCGCCAAGATACTTGAAATATTTGCTTCCGCTGAACTAAGAGCCAATAAAGGAAACCTAAGGTATTTCGTGAAGCAGGGTTTGACGGCGCTGACCAATCGAGTTGGAAAAGATTGTCTTTTAACATTTTTCGGGATTTAGCGTGTCCGGAGACAGACCCGGGATGCGAGGGATAATCAATCCCTTATTCGTGATTCCGCCTCGGCGTCGATCTAGACAATGTGGAAATATTAACACGCGTTATTAAACCGTATAGCGAACGCCTACATGCGGAGGCGGTCGAAATTGCTAAGGCGGTCAATAAGGTGGATGGGGCAGAAATCTCCACAATCTTGCGCTCGGCACTGATGCGAAACTAAATAGTTATTATTCACCTTATACCTACTAGTTAATAAGATTTTTGTTTTTCTTCAAAAAGAGCCTTAGCTACGTTAGTTATGTACTTTTACGTATGTGGGCAGCTGTGTCAACTGACCTTGATCGTGTGCTCTTGTATCAGATTGATTTAGATACACTGTGAGGGAAATAGTCCACTGATCCTGGTCATTCCCACGAAATATGACACAAAATGTAGGCTTGCTATAGGCTATTTAGCGTTGAGGTCAAATAAGTGGTGGTGGGTTGACTACTGCGTAATCATGTTCACTGTCCTGACTATGACCCCTGGTATGACGAAGCTTCTTTGTCAGAAGTGAAACGTTACTTTGATGAATTGAATTGAATTTAATAAGCAACCCAAGAATGTAAGTGAGAACAAACGACGCTCACCCGAATTGCAGTATGTATTGAATAATTTAGCTTTTACAACAATAATTTGAATTGCGGAATTATTGATTAGTATTAATTATTATTCAAACAATCATTACAACCACCGCAGTTCCAATCATCCTCGGATTTGTGTATTCTTGAATAGGTTTGTTGCATGTTCATCAGAAGCTTGTTCAGTGTCTGCAGGTGAATTGATTGAACACACGGAGGTTCCAGCAAACATGAAACGTCATCCACAGTTGCCAACAATTGTCTCGCTTTTTCATTGGCAGTAGTCCAAGGTGCCAGTAAGGCTTTTCCTATAGCGGTTTTGAAAAGTACATTGTCTGACGATCGTTTAGATGAGCTAGAAGGCAGTGCTGAATTCGCTTGATAAGATTAGTTCGGTGATTTATTTGAAATGGTATCTGATTAACTTTGAAGGTTGCTAACTTTGAAGTCTCTTTCTTGGTAATGAAAACTAGATTTTCCGTTTGATTCAATGGCACAGGCGGATGCGGACGTGTTAACAGGAGTAGCGCTTGAGGCGGTTGATAGGGGAGTCAAATTTTTTTTATCATAAAACGAAAGATCTTTAGCACGAGCAATGGCACTGTTAGAAATCGGTCGAACTCTCTTTCCAGATGCAGTTTAATTAACCAGAGTAACGGGAGTGTTCTCCATACTATGATAGGATGTATGAAAGTCAACGTTTCCTTTTTCGCCAAACGGCATAGTTAAGGTATCATCATCATTTGTCTGCATCAGATCCTCGGCATTTTCACGTTTATGTGTATTGAACATGACGGAATATTCTGCTGGCGACAAATCTGTTATTGCCACACGCGCATCTTCATGCTGTTCGCAGTGAGCTCGAACATCTTTAAAAGAGGGCAAGGTCCTAGCCCTTTAAAGCTAACCTTCTTCACAACCGAAATGACTGATACTATCAAAAGTGAATGGAAAGCTAATAGAAAAAACCTACCCCCAATCGTAAAGTTAAGCTTGCCCAGGATCAAAACCGAAATTCAGCAAACGGATAGTGCTGATCAACCTACGCCAAGTGTCACAGTTCAATTGGAACCTCATGCGCCACTTCAAAAAAACGTGAGCATTCCGACTCTGACAGAGTCGGACCCCCAATAACCTCTCGTGATACGAACACTACAAACTTTATTGATTGTTTATATACAAACACACAAAGTCTCTCTAGCAAACTGCTAAACCAAACAGCTTACACCCCGTCATTACTCATAAAAAACACAATTAAGTGCATCTATACGAACGCAAACAGCCTAATCAATAAGCTGCACGAACTCTCCGAGATTTGTGATGAAACGAACCCAGACATAGTTGCCATAACAGAAACGTGGTTCACTACCTCGTTTTCTGATCTAGAACTCTCTTTACCAAGCATGACTTTATTTCGACGTGACCGCTTGAGTGATGGCGGAGGAGCAGCACTCTACTGCAAACAATCATTTATTTGCAGAGTTATGAATGACCAAAATCTGGATATACCCGACACGCTTTGGTGTTCTATAACTCTTACTTCTGGTGACCAGTGCGTTATTGGAGTGATTTACCGTTCTCCAACCGCGAACCTCGACCTGAACAATAAACTGATTACTGCTTTGCAATATGTAACAACGCGATATAACACTCAAATTTTGATAATGGGAGACTTCAACCTTCCTCAGCTATATAACCGTGATGATCATCCACCAGAGACATTTGAACACAAACTTCGAGCAGTCTTGGATTACACACCCCTCTATAACCACGTTAAAGGATTTACTCGTATGAGAGGAGCTGACAGGCCGTCTACCTTGGACTTGATACTTACATCTGATCCTACCGCTGTAGAAACTATCATCTATAAACCGCCGATCGGACGGAGCGACCACGTTGTCCTAGAATTCTACTACGTTTGTAGTGCTAGGCGCAAATTTGACGGAATGAAATGCTTCAGAAAGGTAAACTACCGTACCCTTTGTGCAGAGCTTCAAAGCATTAGTCTCATACAGTTGGATTATTCCGATTCAGACAGTCATTGGCGCTCTCTCCTACAACACCTGAAACTTATATTAGAGAAACATTCAAACCTCGTCCCGAAGAAAAATCCTCGACGTAACAAATTTAAGCTACGTAGCAGGACCAAAAAGTGGATGAAACAAAGGGCAGTAGCGTGGGAGTTTCACAAGGCTACCAACACAGCTGATTCTTGGGCACAATTTACACGACTGAGAAACAAAGTTATCAGCTTAATTCGAGATGATAAACAAGAGTTCCAATCGCAATTGATTACTCAGATGCACCAGAATCCGAAGCTCTTGTATAGACTTGTAAACGATAGAACAAATATTAAACCAGGAGTCTTTGCCCTGAAAACTTCGTCCGGCTTCACAGAATCCGTTGAACAAACCGCTGATTTGTTAGCAGACTTTTATGCTGGAGTATTTGCACCGAAATCCGCAGAGCACGAACAGGAACCAAGCATTCGATATGATCGTCCCACTCTGAGTGAAATAATAATTACTCCGATGGTGGTTGCGCAGCACTTAAGAAAGTTAAACGCAAAGAAATCTCCGGGACCAGACGAAATTTCACCGAAGCTCCTCAAAAGCTGTCATGTGCAGCTCTCGGGACCTTTATCTCGTCTGTTTAGCGAATTGCTTCAAGTCGGAATGGTACCAATTGATTGGAAGCTGGGAATAATTACACCAATTTACAAAAGTGGATGCCGTTCTGAAGTAAAAAATTACAGGCCTGTGACATTGCTGTCTTCGGTTTCGAAGGTTTTTGAGCGCATAATCACTGCAGAAGTAGTGCGCCACCTGGAATCGAACGGACTCTTGACAATTGCCCAGCACGGATTTCGCAGAAACCGCTCTTGTCTAACTAATTTGCTGACATGTTTGGACGACTGGACTAGTGTAGTGGACGCCGGAGGCAGTATTCATGCATGCTACTTAGACATTTCTAAAGCTTTTGACAGAGTTGATCACAACTTACTGCTGAACAAGCTAAAGAAACACGGTATTGCTGGAGGACTGTATGACTTGCTGCGAGACTATCTCAGCAAAAGACATATACGGGTTCGAGTTGACGGTATACTATCGAAGGAAATCGACGTCACTAGCGGTGTTCCACAGGGATCCGTGCTCGGACCGATACTGTTTCTAATCTATATGAATGACCTGCCAACACCACGCGGCAGTAAGATGGTTCTGTTCGCAGATGACATAAAAATATGGAAAAAAATCAGCACTGCCGAGGATTGCAGTGTGCTTCAAAGTGACTTGGATGCTGTGCAAATGTGGTTATCTGAAAATAACCTACCGCTAAACATGCAGAAGTCTCAAATCATGCACATTGGTCGTGTGCTAAGCTTTTATCATTCATACAAGCTTGGCAACAATATCCTGGAGTACACCAAACAAGAAAAAGACCTGGGTGTCTGGATTTGCGGTAGCCTGAAAAATGGTCTACAATGCGAAGCCGTTTACAAACGCGCGTCTCGGATGCTCGGTGTGTTAAGGCGGATATTCGGACGTTTTTCCCAGAGATGTTTTTCTCTGATGATGAACACGTACATACACCCGCTTACTGATTACGCTTCACAAGCCTGGACTCCATGGCTTCAAAAAGACATTTCACTATTGGATCGCATACACCACAGAGCCTCAAAGTTGGTCATTGGGCTCGAAAACCTACCATTCGCTGACCGGCTAAGTAAACTGAAGCTGACGACGTTTGCACAAAGGAGACTGCGAGCCGACCTCCTCCTCACATTCAAAATCCTTAACAGTGTTTCCCACCCTTTGGATATACTATTTCACCGACGAACATCCAGCAACAACCGCGGTCACAACTGCAAGTTGGAAATACCCCACTCCAATCAGAACTGTCGCAGGTATTTTTATTCTGTGCGTATTTGTTTCGCTTGGAATTCCCTGCCAGCCGATTTGGTAAGCTCAAACACTTTTTCTATATTTAAATTAAAACTAGACGATTTCCTGAGAGCCAATCCAAATTATGCCCCGAACTATTTATAATCTATCGTTACCAGAATTATTTTGATTTTGACATTTTTCTATACACATATACACTTGTACCTATAGTTCAACTGCATGGTATTGTAAAGTAATTGCTTTTTCAACCATAAAAATCTTGAATCTTGAATCTTGAATCTTGAAGAGTTTATTCTGCAAAACACTGTCATGTATTTCAGCAATTAGACGATCTATCAATTGCATTTCTAGCAAGTCACCGAAGTCGCATTTCGCTGCTTGAATTAACCATTGTAGGATAAATTCGCGAATTCTTTGATTGTGCTGACGCACCATGGAATGAAATTTTGCGCGTTCGGTTGCCTCGAAATGTACATGTTTCACGTGTTGCATTTAAAGCGTCTTCAGCTTTTTGTTTGAAAGAGAAATAGGAGAATCAGGATAGGCTAAATTCTTGATTAACATATATGCAGATTTTCCGACTGCATTTAGAAAATGAACCGATTTTTTATCATTCTCAGCTTTCGGTCGTGCCATACACCAAATTTCGAATCTTTCACAATAATCTTCAATTTCTCGAGCATTTGAATTTATATCGAGAGGTTCCAGACTTGAATTTGCCATGAAGAATTGCTGCTCGCGACGCCAAATGTGATGAATTGAATTAAATTGAATAACCAACTCAAGAATGTAAGTGAGAACAAACGACGCTCACTCGAATTGCAGTATGTATTGAATAATGTAGCTTTTACAACAAGAATTTGAATTACGGAATTATTGATTAGTATTGATTATTATTCAAACAATCATCACAGTTACCCAATAACTACCACGCGTCCAACGGACCTGTTACTTTGGAATATTGTTTCTCTTCAAATACCGCCGAGAAGAGCAAATCACTCCGAATCGACCGATATTCTTTTGAAATCTGTGAGATCGGAAATCGTGAAATCGCAACAGTTTTTTCCTACCTCGTTCGCTTTTCATCGTTTGGATCACTTAACTCCGATCCAACGCATTCACTCCACAGCTAGTTATCGATCGATCGATAACTGCACTGATCCACCCCTCACCGGATTAAAACAATGACACGCAGGTTGACCCCGAAAACCCAAACAAAGAAGGCTGCACGTGATGTGTGCAAAATTTGCAACAAAGGGGTAAGCGCTAGATCTCATGTCGTCAAATGTTTCGGCTGCCTGAGTAAAATACATGTCACTTTCGTTTCGTTTGACCTGCTGTGCGGACGCATATATTTGTGCTCTCATACTTTTGGATTTATTTCCTCACATTTTTGCCTGAACTGGACGGTTCATATATCATTGAACTCGTCTCAATTTGCTCTTTCGGAATATACTCATTTCAACTTCGAGCAAGGTGAAATCTCGAAAATTCAAATCTTCAAGTTTTAACACAATTTTACCGACGCGTGCAATATCCTTGGCGATTCAGAATATTGTTCCTGTTCGAATACTGTTGAGAGGATCACATCAGTTCGAATTGACTGATAGTTTTTTTCAACACTATCAGATTGAAACTCGTTCAACCGCACCACTTTTTTCCAACTCGTTCGTATGTTACCGCTTGGATCGCATCACTCCGATCCAACGCATTCACTCCACCAGTACCTACCGATCGATAAACAACTGCACCGCTAAGTGCACTGACACATCACTCGTTGGATTGTAACAATGACGCGAAGGATGACCTCGATGACCCAGATAAAGAAGGCAGCACGTGATGTGTGTCAAATTTGTAACAAAGGGGTAAGCGCCAAATCCATCGTTGTTAAATGTTTTGGCTGTTTGAGTAAAATACATACGAAATGTGATAAAGCCCTAACGAAAGAAGTGATATGTTTTATTAACAACGTTGATTTACCCGGTGTTTGCTACGTATGTTGTGCATGTCGAAGTAAACAGCCTATCGATACGACTACAAATCCTCCCCACGAGGCAAAGCTGGAATCTCGAATAGAGATTTTGGAAAATTGCTTTCGAAAACTTGAGGAAACATTTAAACCGCTTTTGGTAGATACAATTGCCAACGCAATTCGACCCGAAATAAATGTTGCTCAAGACACAAAGGAAAAGGAAATTACTCCAATAACTGCTCCCTTAACTGAATGTGTTGATAGCTCATCCGAAAGTAATAAAGATGGACCTACTGAACCCTGTTTACCTAGGTCCTCATCTGGTAAAATTGTGAACACTTTGTCCAGGACTCCCCGTCGTCTAGTTGCTAGATCCGAGCCTCCCAAAAAAGCAATGTTACCGCTCATTCTACTAAGACAGATATCGCTCTCAGTGTAATCTGCACAAATATCCCGGAATCGACAGATTCACTTTTTTCAGCAAGAAAAGCACATGAGCTCAATGAATGGACTAAGCTCTGTACACACATGGGCTTGAAAGCTTTGGTACCTACATCGATGACGCGCTTAACCCGGCATAAAGACTCCCCTCACGTAGACCGGCCGCGCCTATTAAGGGTGACATTGCGAAATAAATCTGAAATGGAAGAAGTCATCTTCAATGCGTATCTACTCGGTGCTTGTCCCGGTTTGACCTGCAGAGTACAAGCCGACATACCTTGGTGGGAAAGGAAAGGTCAATCCACTGGTCGAGACCACTCTTCTTCACGTAGTTTAATATTCCTCGGTGTCCCCAAAAATGTTGATGTAGTATCAGCATCGGAATCAAAGCAACATGATTTGAAGCAATGGTTATACATTGCCGATGTATTGGATCTCGTGATTCCATTGTCGTAGATACTTTTAGAATACCCAGATCCTCCAACTACAAAGGCAATGGGCCCAGTCCTCTGAAAATCACTTTTCTAACGACTGAAATGGCTATCGCTATGAACACCGACTGGAAATCTAACCGCTCAAAACTTCCACCAGACGTGAGACTAAGTGTGCCCAAGCGTGTTCCCTCACTGAAACCCAGAGAACCATCGCAACCACAGCCTGATTGCAATCTTGTTATTGACCGTTCAAATGTTACCCCAAAAAACGAAAAGGGTCCGGCTCATCGCGAGTCGGACCAATAGCTACAGTACACGATTCGACATTGTGTAAGACAAATACGATCAGGTGCATATATACAAATGCTCAGTGTTTAACTAACAAATTAGCTGAACTATGTGAGCTTTGTGATAGACTTTCACCCGATTTGGTTGCAGTTACAGAGACTTGGTTCCAGCCCTGCATGACTGATGCTGAGCTTTTGATTCCGAAAATGTCACTACTTCGTCGCGATCGTGATCGAAGATCCGGTGGTGGAGTTGCAGTCTACTATCACGAACGTTTAGCGCAGTGTAACGTCATCGATCATCCTGACCTCAGCCTTCCTGATACGATGTGGTGTTCAGTAAAACTAGTCAGTGGAGATGAATGTACGATCGGCATCATTTACCGCTCACCATCATCCGAAAGCTCATACAATGATAAGCTCATCGAATCATTGCAACACATCACAAGATGCCAGACTATGCAATTGCTAATCATTGGCGATTTTAATCTCCCGCATCTGTTTTCGAGAGGTGAGCACTCCCTGAATTCGTTTGAACATAAATTCAAGGAGGTTATAGAATTTGTTTCACTACACAATCACGTTAACCAGCCAACTCGCTGGTGGGGTCTTGACCAACATTCAACCCTTGACCTTGTCTTAACGCCTGAGGCAACCGCAGTAGAGGGTATACAATACCTGGCACCACTGGGGAAGAGTGATCATGTTGTGCTTTTGTTTGATTATGTATGTAGTGCGGAACGATTGTGTAAACAGACGAGAGTCATAAGGAAAATACAATTTGAATCCTTAAATATCAGTCTCCGGGATGCACACACTCATGAGTTTGATTCAAGGGATCCTGGCTCATATTACAATTCGTTTCTAAATTATATCAATTCGAAGATTTACGAAAACTCGATTTTTGTACCACACAAATGCAGCTACAACAACCAGTTTGTTATTCGAAGTAGAACGAAGAAATGGTTAGCTGTTAAGCGAGAGTATTGGGTAACTCATAAGAAGTTTGGTACGGAAGAAACTTGGAAACGATTCTGTAAGATAAGGAATCAAGTCACTACTCTTGTAAGGGAAGATCGCATGCAATTCCAATGGAACTTGCTTAAGAGAATGGAAAAGAATCCTAAGCTTCTCTACAAGATAGTAAATGAACGATCAAAGATCAAACCAGGTGTATTCTCTGTACTAACACCTCATGGATTGACCAACACTGCCCAAGATACCGCCGACGCTTTAGCAACGTTTTACTCATTTGTCTTCAATCCCAAGCGTTGTATACCATATCAACTTTCATCAAGTTCACCACATTTCGAATTATTAAGTGAAATGACTATCAACGAATACAGGGTTGGGCGGGAACTTTGTCGACTAAACGAAAAGAAGTCCCCTGGCGCAGACAAAATTACCCCCGCCGTACTTCGCAGGTGTCGCGTTGCTTTGACTGCTCCTCTCACTCGCATATTCAATCTCAGCTTAAATGAAGGAAAAATACTACCGCAATGGAAAGCAGGGATGATAACTCCTATTTATAAAGACGGTAGCCGTTCAGACACAGCAAACTATAGACCGGTAACGTTACTTCCGGTGATCTCCAAATTAATGGAACGCATTGTGACTGCGCGCATAAGAGAACATTTTGAAAACAAAAATATTTTGACCGCAGCACAACACGGTTTTCGAAGAGGTCGTTGCTGTTTATCTAACCTTCTTACAACGTTCGAGGATTGGACCAAGGCACTAGACGAAGGTGAGGCTGTACATGCTTGCTACATTGATATTTCCAAAGCTTTCGATAGAGTCAACCATGACATCTTAATTAAAAATCTCGAATCCTATGGAATAACGGGAATATTGCTGAATTGGATAAGGGACTATCTTACTGATAGACACGTCCAAGTTCGCGTTGGCAGCACCTTATCTAGAAAAATAGACGTCACGAGTGGAGTTCCGCAAGGCTCGGTGCTTGGACCTCTACTATTATTGGTGTATATGAACGATATAGTAGAGGATATTGGATGCAACTTGATACTATTTGCCGATGATATTAAAATTTGGAAACGTGTCAGGTCTGTTAATGAATGTATGGCATTACAACGGGATCTAAGCATCTTATTTCGTTGGTCCCAGTTAAATGAGTTACCATTTAACCCTGCGAAATGTAAAATGCTGCAGCTTGGGAAATCTCTGCACCACACGTATCAGCTTGGCACGCAATATCTCGTCTGGACCACAGCAGAAAAAGATCTGGGTATCTGGGTTTCGTTTAACCTTAAGCCTGGACAGCATTGCCGGATGGTGTACAATAAAGCTTGCCGTATCCTGAGTCTTCTCAAAAGAATATTCCGGATTTTTACGCCCGAAACCCTACCCCGGGTAATTAACACGTATATACGTCCTGTTATGGAATATTCAATCCAAGCCTGGGCACCATGGCTGAGGAAGGATATCGAACTACTCGACAGGATTTATCATCGTGCTACAAAGTTGGTCTCCCGGTACAGAAATTTGCCTTTCACAGAGCGAATGTTAAAACTAAACCTACAAGATTTTACTCAACGACGGATACGCAGTGACCTTTTGTTGACCTTCAAAATCCTGCATTCTGTAAACCATCCCCTTAAACACTTGCTAAAGCCCAATGACCTTACTAGAACACTAACACATTCAAAGGCTTTAAGCATTCCGCATTCTCGATTGGATATACGTCGTAATTTTTTCTCCGTAAGAATTTGTTTCACTTGGAAATATTTGCCTGAAGAAATCACACGATCAGAATCTGTTGAGGTTTTCGCTTCCAAACTCGATGAGTTTATGACGAACCATGCGGTATGCGAATGTCCCTATTGATTTTTGAGATATTTTATATATTTTTTATATATATTTTTATATGTTCCATATACCTTGTCATCCTATGGTTATTGTTAAGCTTATTGCTTTTTCTACCATACAATTTTCTGAGTTCTGAGTTCTGAATTGTGATAAAGCCCTAACAGAGGAAGTAGCATCGATTATCAACAACGTAGATTTCCCCGGTGTCTGTTACATATGCACTTCATGTCGAAGCAAACAGTCTAGCGACAATCCACACAACGCTGCCTATGAGGCAAGGCTTGAGCCTCGGTTAGAAATTTTAGAAAATAATTATCGAATAATTGAGGAAAGGCTTAAAACACTCTTGATGGATAAAATTGCCCCAGCGACTCAACCCGAAGCAGATGATGCTCAAGATAACAAAAAGCAATCTGAACTTCATCAATCGACGGAACTGTTGGAAAAAGTCAATAAAGTACCATCGATTCCAGAGTCAGGGGTTAAGTCCAAAGAGCTTCAAGTGAACGCGTCTCATTCCAGTAAGCTAACATTCGCCCAGATGGTGACTAAATGTGAAAAGTGTTTGGCGTTAGAATTGAGCCCTAAACTTCAGGCAAAAGAGGAAGTTCAAAGCAAAACGGTTCCATATCACAGGGAGCAGAAAAATTCGATAAAACGCATAAAAAATTTAAGTGTAATATGCACCAATATTCCTGAGTCAGAGGTAACGCTTTTTCAAGAAAGGCAAAAGCATGACCGTGAAAACTGGTTCGTCGTTTGTAATCGAATCGGCTTAGATAGTAAACACCCTGTGTCGGTAACTTGAATAATTCGTCATACTAAATCCCCGATAAACCACGTCTTTTAAAATCACTTTTGCCAACGAAAAGGACATGGTAAATGTCCTACTAAAATTGTATTAGCTCCCCGTGATATCCAAAGTGATGGAGCGCATAGTGACGGAAAATATAGTTCATCACTTGGAATCACAAAATATACTATCTGTCGCCCAGCATAGGTTTCGTAAAGTTCGCTCATGATTGACAAACTTGCTGACGGTATTAAACGATTTAACACAAACGGTTGACGCAGGAGACAGTGTGCACGCGTGCTATTTGGATATGTCACAAGCTTTCGACAGAGTTGATCACTTTCTGTTACTACGAAAGCTGAAACAGATTGGTATTGACTGGCAGGTACTCGTATGGTTCGAAAGCTACCTCAATGGGCACAAGGCAACCGTTCGAGTTAACAGGGTACAATCACTAGCCATTAATACCTCCAGTGGTGTACCGCAAGGTTCCGTTCTCGGTCCAGTGCTTTTCTCAGTTTACATCAATGATTTACCTGAGAGGCTCTCATGCAAGGTAGTTCTTTTTGCGGATGATGTTAAACTTTGGATGCGAATAAAATGAACTGCAGACTGCGTAAAACTGCAAAGTGATTTCGATGCCCTACACGAATGGTCAGTTAGAAATAAACTGCCGTTAAATTTTTAAAAATGCAAGTTACTGCAAATCGGTAAGCACTTTCTGTACGAATATCACTTTGGGCAGACGATTTTGAGATGGACCGAATCGGAGAAGGATCTTGGAGTCTGGATATGTGGCAGCCTAAAGAACAGCGCGCATTGTGAGGTCATATACAAACGTGCTTTAAAGCTTCTACGACGGATTTTCAGAACCTTTACGCCTGTAACGTTGCCGGACATCATGAAGACTTACTTAAATCCCACAATGGAACATGCATCGCAAGCATGGACTCCATGGATGAAAAAGATATATTCTTGCTTGACAGGATATATCATCGTGCAACTAAACTCGTGCGTGGTTTTCGAGACCTCAAATACGAGGAAAGGTGGAAAAAGCTAATGCTCCCTGAAGAGGCATGTTGAGTGTCGTGTAGCTTTGAAATTCTTCTTTTTCCTTCTACTTCCGACTTTTAAAAAATACTGATTTTTGTGACTTGAATTTGGTTTTGTTTATTATTTTTTCATATTTAGGATGTTGAACATAGCCTTTTGTAATTGTCTCATTGAAACTCTGTTCACATATTTGGTGTACCTTTTGTTTTAATTCATTATTTATGCAATTGTCGGACATTGTTGTTGAATTTGGTTGCCATTTTGGGCATTCGGATTTTGACACCAATTTGGGTGTCTAGTATTTGATAGACTTTTCTACGGTAATTTTATCCCCTTGCATTTATAATTTGGCAGTCTATCTTGTCAGCGTTGGCTGAATTTATTGTTGTCATTTGGAACATTTGAGCATTTTTGGTCCACGTCATTTGTACAACCCGGTACAGTTGAGGTTTGTCATTGTTATTGTCTATTAATCTTGTTAATAGAACCGTAGTAAACTCGAATCATTGTTTTGAATTGTCGAACCAAGAAACGGGTGGTCTGCGCGTTAAACAGCGACTTTAGTCGTTAAAGTTCTCAACTCGGATTGTTCTATTTGGAGAAACAGAAAATTGAATTCCTCAATTGGAAACGGTCAATTTGGATCTTCTGCCTATTCGAACAAGGATCAACTTGGATCTTCGTGCCGCCATCCTGTTCTGTTTCCTTCTCGTATTTGTCTCGTAGAAAATACTATTTGGTTTGTTGCAACCGAAGCAGTATTCAACTTGGTGGATCCACTGCTCAACTTCGTCCTCGGAATTGCGTGAATCTGCGCGGATTCGAAAATTGAAGCTCGATTCCTTTGGAGAATTTTGTTGAACTCCTGGTGACGTTCATTTATTTTATGTTTTAAAATCATTATTGTACATCTATTATGCCTGCACGCTCAGCAATATTAGGGTGTAAAGCGGTTCGGTCCCTAAAAGATGGCGCAGCTGATTTCAAATCTCCATCAGTTGGTAGACATGAACTCGACTGAAACTGTGCACCTTCTAAACGGGCACTTGAATCAGAACAAGATTTAGCGATTGCAAATGCAACAATCTCTAAATTAACTCATGGTACCTGTCATAAACGAGCATCAGGTCTACCTTGTCTTGTGGCCTACTCTGTGTTAGATATTTATCACGTCGGGCTCACCAAATATGTAGCGGATAAATACTCAAAATAAGAACGCAGAAATTACGGAAAATAGCTGTAACTCACGAAATGTTCAGAGAATACAAATCCGTTACAATATCCTTCTTATGCTCGAGAAATATTCTTGAACGAAAATAAATTCCAACGAATGCTGAAATTGATTGGACTCGATGTTAACATTCTGTTGCGACTAACAATCTCGACATCAATTTCAGCATTCGTTGTAATTTATTTTCGTTCAAGAATATTTCTCGAGCAAAAGAAGGATATTGTAACGGATTTGTATTCTCTGAACATTTCGTGAGTTACAGCTATTTTCTGTAATTTCTGCGTTCTTATTTTGAGTATTTATCCGCTACAAGTTATTGGAAGAGGCCCAACGACTGACTGGCCATTCAGAAGGCTTCGCGGTTCTCGCTTCAATGCATAAATGTCAGGTTGCCCTCACTCTATTGGAGTGCCAGGTGATTTTGAATGCAAGTGACACTTTGGAGTGTATTGTGCATATTTTACCGGTTCTGTTCCAGCAACAGTGGTCTGATCTGAAGAACGCTATATACTGCGAATGATTAGAAATTACATTTAAGCAACTCACAGACTTCGTGTCACGTCGAGCTCGTATTGAATGGTGTCGAATTGGTCAGTTGTGCAAATGTTGTCTAAAAGATTCCATAGCAAGGCCTGTTAGCCTCGTTAACTGTCAAGAAATGCTTTATGTTGGTGTAAAATTGAAGGATGTTCAAGTTTGTGTTGTCGCTTGTGCTCAGGATGCCAAGTTACCTGACAGTAAATTAGCTCAGTCGGATTCTGTGGTTGAAGTTTCCGACACCCATTCAAATAAGATGGAGAGCAAGCCTGGCTCACCTGACACCTATTCGGACCCAGAAGAATCGTCGTTGCATGTTGGTGCAAGCACAGCCGATCAGGCAAAGTGCCGCACAAGTCAGAGACTGTACGTGGGCTCAGATACGTGGCAGGTTGCCCAGGCCTCGACAGATATGAGGGAGAAAATAGAAACGGTAGTAAGGACTACAGCGTATTTCACATGCAGCTCACACGTTGGCCCAATCAAGTTAGCACGATGTTAGCCGTAAGCCACAGAATATGTGCACGATTGCACAATACAGCATAGCGAGAGCGAAGCAGACGATCGAGCGAGGAGAGTGGAGCGAAATAGTAGTCAAGCGTACGATAGCCCCTGGTTCTTTTGACTGACTTAGCCGAAATGGGGGAGACATGGTAGCCATGACAATCCATATGATTGGAGTAAAGTGTTTCGTTGTGTACCTGGGGAGCCATTTGTGTTTCGAACTCATGATACACTGATAATATTTTGTAGATTAGACTTGTTTAGATGGCGCGAAATATCGTTATTTGAGGATGCAATACACAAGGCTCGTTCGGGTGGGATAACATGCATGATCTTATTGTAGGGAACGGTGGCAGAAACGGAGGACGTGGTGGGTCTTTGTCTAGCAAACGTTTTCCCTATGAAAAGCCACGTGTCCAGTGATGGTGACGCGACGTGGCGTGTGTGACTCGCCACTAAATAAAGTCACTTGCTTTATTCTATTGTCCTTTTGTTTGCTTTACGAATTGTAGGTTGCAGACACTTCAGCTAAGTTGATTACACATTTTGACTCCATGGAAGAATTTGGTGGGAGGTGTAAGAGGTGTAAGTTGAGGTACAGTTGAGGTTTGTCCATTGTTCTTGTCTATTAATCTTGTTAATATAACCGTAGTAAACTCGAATCATTGTTTTGAGTTGTCGAACTAAGAAACGGGTGGTCTACGCGTTAAACAGCGACTTTAGACGTTACACTCCCCTTCAACGTAGACTTCGAAGTGACGTTATCCTTACTTACAAAACATTGAATACTCCAGATCATCCACTGAAACATTTCAAATACCGTGAATCAGGAATTACACGTAGCCACTCAGCGGCACTACAAATTCCACATTCCCTTACTAATTGTCGCTGATATTTCTATTCGGTGTCTGTGTCTGTTTCCTGTAGAATGCCCTTCCCGAAGCAATTATCAACTCTCCCTGTATCCAAACATTCACTCAAACCTTGGACACTTATTTGTTACATAACGATTTGACGATGCCTGTGTATTGACTCATGGTATGCATATTACTTGACTCCAGTGACATCGTAAAATTGTTTTTTTATACCTCTTATTGAACGCATATTTACTATGATAGGGTAATTGTGAATCTATGTGCTTTTTGTGACGATAAATTCTTGAATCTTGAAAAAACTACTCTAACCGATTGCACTCGAATTTCCTTGAGTTTTGGTGCAATTATCGGCTGGATGTTTAATTGAATTACAAGATTATCAGCCGTTCCACATCTCGCAAACGAGTAGGAGTTGGACGAAAGAATACGATTGACAAACAACAGCTGTTAAACCACAAATGTCGTCACATGAGACTAGATAGGAGACCACAACTGACAAAATGATTGGAGACTGGTTGGTATCTTGAATGCGTGTGAAGTTTAAGTAGCTATTGAATTATGTTCGGGAAAATCCAGAGGCATCCTAATGTGAATCTGATCCTCATATTTTACGGAAATCTTTGAAGCAGACTACAACCTTTCTCGGAGAGCCGCATGTTCAACAATCTTTTCAAACGGACTAGTGATGACTTGGTTCGAATATAAGGTTTATTTTAAACATTTGCGAGACTTCTTACATTAGTTTGAGCTTATTAAATGCCCACTGCCTCGTGGTTCAGGCTTTTTATCCAAAGGCTCCGGGTGGGGCCCCATAAGCCAACCCCCTATTTCGGCCTGGGCAACCGAGTAGTATCACGCTCATGGAAAATAAAGGTAAAAATGACAGATCCCGTGCTCCCAAGCTCTCTTCTCAAAATGTTTTAAATGATCTTACACTGCATGGAAACTTTTTTATTACCTGTTTTCAATTTTGTGGTTCTTTGTTAGCCCTGGTAGAAGTGCAGCTTGTTCATCGAGGTTTCCAAATTCAGACACTTCGAATATTTTGCCTGCTTCGAATGCCTTCAAAGCGTTCTTACGCCCGCGCGTACCATTCAAATTAGCGGCGTTTAATGTACAAACTTTAGCTAGCATCGGGCAGCAGGCAGCCTTAGCTCGCACACTTGATAGCCTCGATGTCGATGTGTGCTGTTACTTGGAAACGCATGCATAACTCTAGCTCAGTTACACGATTGTCTAACCCTTCGAACTTACGCAAGTCACAATACCTACGCCTGTCCACTGATGACGATGCCATGGTATCTGATCAAGCTGTTGTCGGAATCGTCTTGAGTGAGCGGGCTGAGGTCGCACAGTTAAACTGGATCCCAGTCGTCTTTGTGCAGTTAGACTACAGGGTTCGTGCAAACTGGCAACCGCAGCCTGTTTGCGTTTGCTGCCTATGCACCGACTGATTGTAGCTGTAAACATGACCAGGATGAGTTTTATGGAAGATTACAAGAACTCATTAGACTTGCATCAAAGTGTGACATCGTTGTCTTAGCTGTTGACATGAATGCACGTGTAGGCCGTCTATCTTCAAAAGAGCATTTTGTGGGTGGAAGGTTTTGTCTGGATTGTCATCGTAATGACAATGGCGGAAGATTGCTTTGCTTGTGCTCAGAGCACAGACTTAACCTTGCCAGCACTAACTTCCTCCATTCGAAGCGTCACTGCTTCACCGGGAAATGTCGATTGACAAACTTCTTCACGCAAATTGACCATATTGCTATCAGCTACTCGTGCCGAAGGAGTGTAAGATTGGCATTTAAAATAGGGCGCCTGCCCAGAGTCCGATCAAGCGTTAGTCTGTGCTAAGCTCTGGATGCGTTTTGCGGGAAACGTGGAAATGTTGCAAGGCAGTTGAATAATGCCAGGTTTAATTTTCTCCCGGTTCTCCGACGGTTTCAGGGCATTTTGAGTTAGTATCTTTCTACAGTTCCCCAAAATAATATTGATGAAGAATGGAGTCGGATTCAAACCTCCTTGGAAACAGCCGCGTTGGATAGTTTTGTGTTGACTTCTTGTGTAGCTCAACACTGGGTTACTGGAGCAACCACACGCATTTCGCAGATCAACCTGCATAGGTTACGCTGGTTGGGTCACGTTTTACGGATGCCAAACCACCGACTTCCGAAACAGATTCTTTTTGCGACGCCAAATCCTGATTGGCGTAAATCTCGGGCTGGCCAAACCGTCATATGGCATAGGCAGCTAAAAATTCTTACTAGTAACCTTTCCAATGTATGCGCAGCGCGTCTTCCAGGCTGGTGTCCACGCGATCATATATCACAATGGTTAGTTACGCTTCAGGATATGTCCCTAAACCGTGTTCAATGGCGGTCTTGCACTAAGCATCTTCTTGGAGTGTTTGCATAACCTTGTATGTTGTCAAGCGGAGTGACGAGAAAAGCTTTTTATGATGCATGACAGTGAAAGCCGCAAGGAAGCTGCCGTGCTGATGTTGCTCTACTCGTTCACGAAACTTGTTTGAATGCATGTTCCATTCGAGGCACCTCTTCCCAGTTTGTCTTCTATAGAGGCCGTAGCAATTCAAGTCCCACCCTTCCCCATCTTTTAGAATTTTACTTTTCCATGGTTGTATGGCAGTTAAGCATTCTGTACGTGCTACCGGTGTAATGCTGTCGGTGATGAGCTCAAGTGAGAGCGAAACTCTAGTTCAGTGCTTCCAACGTGGACCGTCATGATAAACTTGGTGAATATTTCGAAGAACTTGGTACTGATGAGTAGCCGCTAAAACATAATGAACCAACTCTCCAAGCACTCTGTATTCCGCTTGCCTGCTTTCTCTTTTTTCACGCGCTTGCTTATCTCCTTTTCCTGCGTCATGTTGCTTGGCACTTTGTCTAGCTCCAGACTTGTGCTTCATGATGATGATGGTGATCGAGTGGTTTATGTTGCTTTCTCGTTGCTATATATTATTAAGCCTTCACATGTTGGCCATTATCCCTTTTGATTTACCTTCTCAGGTATAATCGACCTTGACCACGTCCAACTTGAGTTCTTTTAGAACATTCTTCTTTCATACTCGAATCTCATCAACACCCCGTTGCTTGCCGCATCAGTTCAATTTTCTAAACCCTCAACGCAATGTAATGAACCAATGACGTTTTTCCTCGGTGTCCCCGAAAATGTTGATGTAGTATCAGCATCGGAATCAAAGCAACATGATTTGAAGCAATGGTTATACATTGCCGATGATATTGGATCTCGTGATTCCATTGTAGTAGATACTTTTAGAATACCTAGATCCTCCAACTACAAAGGCAATGGGCCCAGTCCTCTGAAAATCACTTTTCTAACGACTGAAATGGCTATCGCCATGAACACCGACTGGAAATCTAACCGCTCAAACCTTCCACCAGACGTGAGACTAAGTGTGCCCAAGCGTGTTCCCTCACTGAAACCCAGAGAACCATCGCAACCACAGCCTGATTGCAATCTTGTTATTGACAGTTCAAATGTTACCCCAAAAAACGAAAATGGTCCGGCTCATCGCGAGTCGGACCAATAGCTACAGTACACGATTCGACATTGTGTAAGACAAATACGATCAGGTGCATATATAAAAATGCTCAGTGTTTAACTAACAAATTAGCTGAACTATGTGAGCTTTGTGATAGACTTTCACCCTATTTGGTTGCAGTTACAGAGACTTGGTTCCAGCCCTGCATGACTGATGCTGAGCTTTTGATTCCGAAAATGTCACTACTTCGTCGCGATCGTGATCGAAGATCCGGTGGTGGAGTTGCAGTCTACTATCACGAACGTTTAGCGCAGTGTAACGTCATCGATCATCCTGACCTCAGCCTTCCTGATACAATGTGGTGTTCAGTAAAACTAGTCAGTGGAGATGAATGTACGATCGGCATCATTTACCGCTCACCATCATCCGAAAGCTCATACAATGATAAGCTCATCGAATCATTGCAACACATCACAAGATGCCAGACTATGCAATTGCTAATCATTGGTAATTTTAATCTCCCGCATCTGTTTTCGAAAGGTGAGCACTCCCTGCATTCGTTTGAACATAAATTCAAGGAGGTTATAGAAATTGCTTCACTACACAATCACGTTAACCAGCCAACTCGCTGGCGGGGTCTTGACCAACCTTCAACCCTTGACCTTGTCTTAACGCCTGAGGCAACCGCAGTAGAGGGTATACAATACCTGGCCCCACTGGGGAAGAGTGATCATGTTGTGCTTTTGTTTGATTATGTATGTAGTGCGGAACGATTGTGTGAACAGACGAAAGTCATAAGGAAAATACAATTTGAATCCTTAAATATCACTCTCCGGGATGCACACACTCATGAGTTTGATTCAATGGATCCTGGCTCATATTACAATTCGTTTCTAAATTATCTCAATTCGAAGATTTACGAAAACTCGATTTTGTACCACACAAATGCAGCTACAACAACCAGTTTGTTATTCGGAGTAGAACGAAGAAATGGTTAGCTGTTAAGCGAGAGTCTTGGGTAACTCATAAGAAGTTTGGTACTGAAGAAACTTGGAAACGATTCTGTAAGATACGGAATCAAGTCACTACTCTTGTAAGAGAAGATCGCATGCAATTCCAATGGAACTTGCTTAAGAAAATGGAAAAGAATCCTAAGCTTCTCTACAAGATAGTAAATGAACGATCAAAGATCAAACCATGTGTATTCTCTGTACTAACACCTCATGGATTGACCCACACTGCCCAAGATACCGCCGACGCTTTAGCAACGTTTTACTCATTTGTCTTCAATCCCCAGCGTTGTATACCATATCAACTTTCATCAAGTTCACCACATTTCGAATTATTAAGTGAAATGACTATCAACGAATACATGGTTGGGCGGGAACTTTGTCGACTAAACGAAACGAAGTCCCCTGGCGCAGACAAAATTACCCCCCGCCGTACTTCGCAGGTGTCGCGTTGCTTTGACTGCTCCTCTCACTCGCATATTCAATCTCAGCTTAAATGAAGGGAAAATACCACCGCAATGGAAAGCAGGGATGATAACTTCTATTTATAAAGGCGGTAGCCGTTCAGACACAGCAAACTATAGACCGGTAACGTTACTTCCGGTAATCTCCAAATTAATGGAACGCATTGTGACTGCGCGCATAAGAGAACATTTTGAAAACCAAAATATTTTGACCGCAGCACAACACGGTTTTCGAAAAGGTCGCTGTTGCTTATCTAACCTTCTTACAACGTTCGAGGATTGGACCAATGCACTAGACGAAGGTGAGGCTGTACATGCTTGCTACATTGATATTTCCAAAGCTTCCGATAGAGTCAACCATGACATCTTAATTAAAAAGCTCGAATCCTATGGAATAACGGGAATATTGCTGAATTGGATAAGGGACTATCTTACTGATAGACACGTCCAAGTTCGCGTTGGCAGCACCTTATCTAGAAAAATAGACGTCACGAGTGGATTTCCGCAAGGCTCGGTGCTTGGACCTCTTCTATTCTTGGTGTATATGAACGATATAGTAGAGGATATTGGATGCAACTTGATACTATTTGCCGATGATATTGAAATTTGGAAACGTGTCAGGTCTGTTAATGACTGTATGGCATTACAACGGGATCTAAGCATCTTATTTCGTTGGTCACAGTTAAATGAGTTACCATTTAACCCTGAAAAATGTAAAATGCTGCAGCTTGGGAAATCACTGCACCACACGTATCAGCTTGGCAGGTAAGATCTCATCTGGACCACAGCAGAAAAAGATCTGGGTATCTCTTAACCTTAAGACTGGACAGCATTGCCGGATGGTGTACAATAAAGCTTGCCGTATCTTGAGTCTTCTCAAAAGAATATTCCGGATTTTACGCCCGAAACCCTACCCCGGGTAATTAACACGTATATACATCCTGTTATGGAATATTCAATCCAAGCCTGGGCACCATGGCTGAGGAAGGATATCGAACTACTCGACAGGATTTATCATCGTGCTACAAAGTTGGTCTCCCGGTACAGAGATTTGCCTTTCACAGAGCGAATGCTAAAAGTGAACCTACAAGATTTTACCCAACGGCGGATACGTAGTGACCTTATGTTGACCTTCAAAACCCTGCATTCTGTAAACCATCCCCTTAAACACTTGCTAAAGCCCAATGACCTTACTAGAACACGAACACATTCAAAGGCTTTAAGCATTCCGCATTCTCGATTGGATATACGTCGTAATTTTTTCTCCTTTAGAATTTTTTTCACTTGGAACTATTTGCCTTAAGAAATCACACGATCAGAATCTGTTGAGGTTTTCGCTTCCAAACTCGATGAGTTTATGACGAACCATGCGGTATGCGAATGTCCCTATTGATTTTTGAGATATTTTATATTTTTTTATATATATTTTTATATGTTCCATATACCTTGTCATCCTATGGTTATTGTTAAGCTTATTGCTTTTTCTACCATACAATTTTCTGAGTTCTGAGTTCTGAATTGTGATAAAGCCCGAACAGAGGAAGTAGCATCGATGATCAACAACGTAGATTTCCCCAGTGTCTGTTACATATGCACTTCATGTCGAAGCAAACAGTCTAGCGACAATCCACACAACGCTGCCTATGAGGCAAGGCTTGAGCCTCGGTTAGAAATTTTAGAAAATAATTATCGAATAATTGAGGAAAGGCTTAAAACCCTCTTGATGGATAAAATTGCCCCAGCGATTCAACCCGAAGCAGATGATGCTCAAGATAACAAAAAGCAATCTGAACTTCATCAATCGACGGAACTGTTGAAAAAAGTCAATAATGTACCATCGATTCCAGAGTCAGGGGTTACGTCCAAAGAGCTCCAAGTGAACGCGTCTCATTCCAGCAAGCTAACCTTCGCCCAGATGGTGTCTAAAGGTGATAAGTGTTTGGCGTTAGAATTGAACCCTAAACCTCAGGCAAAAGAGAAAGTTCAAAGCGAAACGGTTCCATATCGCATAAAAAAATTTAAGTGTAATATGCACCAATATTCCTGAGTCAGAGGTGACGCTCTTTCAAGAAAGGCAAAAGCATGACCGTGAAAACTGGTTCGTCGTTTGTAATCGAATCGGCCTAGATAGTAAACACCCTGTGTCGGTAACTTGAATAATTCGTCATACTAAATCCCCGATAAACCACGTCTTTTGAAATCACTCTTGCCAACGAAAAGGACATGGTAAATGTCCTACTAAAATTGTATTAGCTCCCCGTGATATCCAAAGTGATGGAGCGCATAGTGACGGAAAATATAGTTCATCACTTGGAATCACAAAATATACTATCTGTCGCCCAGCATAGGTTTCGTAAAGCTCGCTCATGATTGACAAACTTGCTGACGGTATTAAACGATTTAACACAAACGGTTGACGCAGGAGACAGTGTGCACGCGTGCTATTTGGATATGTCACAAGCTTTCGACAGAGTTGATCACTTTCTGTTACTACAAAAGCTGAAACAGATTGGTATTGACTGGCAGGTACTCGTATGGTTCGAAAGCTACCTCAATGGGCACAAGGCAACCGTTCGAGTTAACAGGGTACAATCACTAGCCATTATTACCTCCAGTGGTGTACCGCAAGGTTCCGTTCTCGGTCCAGTGCTTTTCTTAGTTTACATCAATGATTTACCTGAGAGGCTCTCATGCAAGGTAGTTCTTTTTGCGGATGATGTTAAACTTTGGATGCGAATAAAATGAACTGCAGACTGCGTAAAACTGCAAGGTGATTTCGATGCCCTACACGAATGGTCAGTTAGAAATAAACTGCCGTTAAATTTTTAAAAATGCAAGTTACTGCAAATCGGTAAGCACTTTCTGTACGAATATCACTTTGGGCAGACGATTTTGAGATGGACCGAATCGGAGAAGGATCTTGGAGTCTGGATATGTGGCAGCCTAAAGAACAGCGCGCATTGTGAGGTCATATACAAACGTGCTTTAAAGCTTCTACGACGGATTTTCAGAACCTTTACGCCTGTAACGTTGCCGAACATCATGAAGACTTACTTAAATCCCACAATGGAACATGCATCGCAAGCATGGACTCCATGGATGAAAAAGATATATTCTTGCTTGACAGGATATATCATCGGGCAACTAAACTCGTGCGTGGTTTTCGAGACCTCAAATACGAGGAAAGGTTGAAAAAGCTAATGCTCCCTGAAGAGACATGTTGAGTGTCGTGTAGCTTTGAAATTCTTCTTTTTCCTTCTACTTCCGACTTTTAAAAAATACTGATTTTTGTGACTTGAATTTGGTTTTGTTTATTATTTTTTCATAATTAGGATGTTGAACATAGCCTTTTGTAATTGTCTCATTGAAACTCTGTTCACATATTTGGTGTACCTTTTGTTTTAATTCATTATTTATGCAATTGTCGGACATTGTTGTCGAATTTGGTTGCCACTTTGGGAACTTGGATTTTGACACCAATTTGGGTGTCTAGTATTTGATAGACATTTTGACGGTAATTTTATCCCCTTGTATTTATAATTTGGCAGTCTATCTTCTCAGCATTGGCTGAATTTATTGTTGTCATTTGGATCATTTGAGCATTTATGGCTGACGGCATTTGTACAACCCGGTACAGTTGAGGTTTGTCCATTGTTATTATCTATTAATATTGTTAATAGAACCGTAGTAAACTCGAATCATTGTTTTGAATTGTCGAACTAAGAAACGGGTGGTCTACGCGTTATACAGCGACTTTAGTCGTTACAGTTCTCAACTCGGATTGTACTATTTGGAGAAACAGAAAATTGAATTGCTCAATTGGAAACGGTAAATTTGGATCGTCTGCCTATTCGAACAAGGATCAACTTGGATCTTATTGCCGCCATTCTGTTCTGTTTACTTCTCGTATTTGTCTCGGAGAAAATACTATTTGGTTTGCAATCGAGGCAGTATTTAACTTGGTGGATCCACTGCTCAACTTCGTCCTCGGAATTGCGTGAATCTGCGCGGATTCGAAAATTGAAGCTCGATTCCTTTGGAGAATTTTGTTGAACTCCTGGTGACGTTCATTTATTTTATGTTTTAAAATCATTATTGTACATCTATTATGCCTGAACGCTCAGCAATATTAGGGTGTAAAGCGGTTCGGTCCCTAAAAGATGGCGCAGCTGATTTTAAATCTCCATCAGTTGGTAGACATAAACTCGACTGAAACTGTGCACCTAAACGGGCACTTGAATTAGAACAAGATTTAGCGATTGCAAATGCAACAATCTCTAAATTAACTCATGGTACCTGTCATAAACGATCATCAGGTCTACCTTGACTTGTAGCCTACTCTGTGTTAGATATTTATCACGTCGGGCTCACCAAATATGTAGCGGATAAATACTCAAAATAAGAACGCAGAAATTACGGAAAATAGCTGTAACTCACGAAATGTTCAGAGAATACAAATCCGTTACAATATCCTTTTGCTCGAGAAATATTCTTGAACGAAAATAAATTCCAACGAATGCTGAAATTGATTGGACTCGATGTTAACATTCTGTTGCGACTAACAATCTCGACATCAATTTCAGCATTCGTTGGAATTTATTTTCGTTCAAGAATATTTCTCGAGCAAAAGAAGGATATTGTAACGGATTTCTATTCTCTGAACATTTCGTGAGTTACAGCTATTTTCTGTAATTTCTGCGTTCTTATTTTGAGTATTTATCCGCTACAAGTTATTGGAAGAGGCCCAACGACTGATTGGCCATTCAGAAGGCTTCGCGGTTCTCGCTTCAATGCATAAATGTCAGGTTGCCCTCACTCTATTGGAGTGCCATGTGATTTTGAATGCAAGTGACACTTTGGAGTGTATTGTGCATATTTTACCGGCTCTGTTCCAGCAACAGTGGTCTGATCTGAAGAACGCTATATACTGCGAATGATTAGAAATTACATTTAAGCAACTCACAGACTTCGTGTCACGTCGAGCTCGTATTGATTGGAGTCGAATTGGTCAGTTGTGCAAATGTTGTATAAAAGATTCCATAGCAAGGCCTGTTAGCCTCGTTAACTGTCACGAAATGCTTTCTGTTGGTGTAAAATTGAAAGATGTTCAAGTTTGTGTTGTCGCTTGTGCTTAGGAAGCTTAGTTACCTGACAGTAAATTAGCGCGGTCGGATTCTGTGGTTGAAATTTCCGACACTCATTCAAATAAGATGAAGAGCAAGCCTGGCTCACCTGACACCTATTCGACACCAAATAAATAGTTGTTGCATGTTGTTGCAAGCACAAGCCTGATCCAGGCAAAGTGCCGCACAGTCAGAGACTGTACGTGGGCTAAGATACTGTCAGGTTGCCCAGGCCTAGACAGATATGAGGGAATAGAAACGGTAGTGAGACTACAGCGTATTTCAGCATGCAGCTCACGACCGTTGGCCAATCAATTTAGCACGATGTTAGCCGTACAGCACAGAAATGCTGCACGATTGCACATCCGGGCACATAGTAAGCCTGGTTCACTTGACTGACTCAGCCGAAATGGGGGAGACATGGTAGCCATGACAATCCATATGATTGGAGTAAAGTGTTCCGTTGTGTACCTGGGGGAGCCATTTGTGTTTCGAACTCATGATACACTGATAATATTTTGTAGATTAGACTTGTTTAGATGGCGCGAAATATCGTTATTTGAGGATGCAATACACAAGGCTCGTTCGGGTGGGATAACATGCATGATCTTATTGTAGGGGACGGTGGCAGAAACGGAGGACGTGGTGGGTCTTTGTCTAGCAAACGTTTTCCCTATGAAAAGCCACGTGTCCAGTGATGGTGATGCGACGTGGCGTGTGTGACTCGCCACTAAATAAAGTCACTTGCTTTATTCTATTGTCCTTTTGTTTGCTTTACGAATTGTAGGTTGCAGACACTATAGCTAAGTTGATTACACATTTTGACTCCATGGAAGAATTTGGTGGGAGGTGTAAGTGTCGTGTAGCTTTGAAATTCTTCTTTTTCCTTCTACTTCCGACTTTTAAAAAATACTGATTTTTGTGACTTGAATTTGGTTTTGTTTATTATTTATTTATAATTAAGATGTTAAACCTTGCCTTTTGTAATTGTCTTATTGGAACTCTGTTCACATATTTGGTGTACCTTTTGTTTTAATTCATTATTTATGCAATTGTTGTTGAATTTGGTTGCCATTTTGGGCACTTGAATTTTGACGGTAATTTTATCCCTTTGCATTTATAATTTGGCAGTTTATCTTGTCAGCATTGGCTGAATTTATTGTTGTCATTTGGAACATTTGAGCCTTTTTGGCTCACATCATTTGTACAACCCGGTACAGTTGAGGTTTGTCCATTGTTGTTGTCTATTAATCTTGTTAATATAACCGTAGTAAA
>JACCGJ010008960.1:0-12906 GCA_013407085.1 Atriophallophorus winterbourni
GATATATAGATAGATAGATAGCTAGCTAGATAGATAGATAGATAGATAGATAGGTAGATAGATAGATAGATAGATAGATAGATAGATAGATAGATAGATAGATAGATAGATAGATAGATAGATAGATAGATAGATAGATAGATAGATAGATAGATGTAATTCAGGCGAACTTGTACCCGCCTAAACACCTTGATTTGTATTAGGTATATTTCATTTAAATGCTTACAAGCTTAGAGATGCTTCCAATTCTACTAGTCGTATCCTTCCGGATCTACCATGGTGGGAGCGAAGGACGACAAAGAAATGTCGAGAGGAAAATAATCCAAGAAGTATCGTACTTCTGGGTGTTCCAGATTACGCTGCAGACGATCCTTCTCAAAAGTTTGAGCACGATCACAAACAGTGGAAATACCTAGCTGATAAGATCGGCGTTAAAACATCCATACTTGTAAGCACTTTCAGGATGCCGATGTCTACAAACTATAAAGGGCAAGGTCCTAGCCCTCTGAAGCTAACCTTTTTGACAACCGAAATGACCGATAATGTCAAACGCGAATGGAAGTCAAACAGAAAATATCTACCCCAAAACGTAAAGTTAAGCTTGCCCAGGATCAAAACCGAAATTCAGCAAACGGATAGTACTGATCAACCTACGCCAAGTGTCACAGTTCAATTGGAACCTCATGCGCCACTTCAAAAAAACGTGAGCATTCCGGCTCTGACAGAGACGGACCCCCAATAACCTCTCATGATATGAACACTACAAACTTTATTGATTGTTTAGATACAAACACACAAAGTCTCTCCAGCAAATTGCTGAACCAAACAGCTTACACCCCGTCATTACTCATAAAAAACACAATTAAGTGCATCTATACGAACGCAAACAGCCTGATCAACGAGCTGCACGAACTCTCCGAGATTTGTGATGAAACGAACCAAGACATATTTGCCATAACAGAAGCGTGGTTCACTACCTCGTTTTCTGATCTAGAACTCTCTTTACCAAGCATGACTTTATTTCGACGTGACCGTTTGAGTGATGGCGGAGGAGCAGCACTCTACTGCAAACAATCATTTATTTGCAGAGTTATGAATGACCAAAATCTGGATATACCCGACACGCTTTGGTGTTCTATAACTCTTACTTCTGGTGACCAGTGCGTTATTGGAGTGATTTACCGTTCTCCAACCGCGAACCTTGACCTGAACAATAAACTGATTACTGCTTTGCAATATGTAACAACGCGATATAACACTCAAATTTTGGTAATGGGAGACTTCAACCTTCCCCAGCTATATAACCGTAATGATCATCCACCAGAGACATTTGAACACGAACTTCGAGCAGTCTTGGATTACACACCCCTCTATAACCACGTTAAAGGATTTACTAGTATGAGGGGAGCTGAAAAGGCCGTCTAACTTGGACTTGATACTTGCATCTGAACCTACCGCTGTAGAAACTATCATCTATAAACCGCCGATCGGACGAAGCGATCACGTTGTCCTAGAATTCGAGTACGTTTGTAGCGCTAGACGCAATAGTGACGGGACAAAATGCGTCAGAATGGTGAACTACCGTGCTCTGTGTGCCGAGTTACAAAGCACTAGTTTCGCACAACTGGATTACTCCGATCCGGATAGTCATTTGCGATCTCTCTTACAGCACCTTAAATCTATATTGGAGGAACATTCAATGTTTGCTTTAAAGAAAACGTCTCAACGAAATAAATTTTTACTACGAAGTAGGACTAAAAAGTGGATGAAACAAAGGGCAGTATCGTGGGAGTTTCACAAGGCTACCAACACAGCTGATTCTTGGGCACAATTTACACGACTGAGAAACAAAGTTATCAGCCTAATTCGAGATGATAAACAAGCGTTCCAATCGCAATTGATTACTCAGATGCACCAGAATCCGAAGCTTTTGTATAGACTGGTAAACGATAGAACAAAAATTAAACCAGGAGTCTTTGCCCTGAAAACTTCGTCCGGCTTCACAGAATCCATAAATCAGACCGCTGACCTGTAAGCAGACTTTTATGCCGGAGTTTTTGCGCCGAAATCCATGGAGCCTGATCAGGAACCAATCGTTCGACTTGACCGACCGACCTTGAGTGAAGTATTGATTACTCCGATGGTGGTAGCGCAGTACTTACGGAAATTAAACGTAAAGAAATCTCCAGGACCAGACGAGATAACTCCAAAGCTGCTCAAAACCTGCCATGCGCAGCTATCTGAACCTCTATCTTGCATGTTTAATAATTTGCTCCAAGCTAGCGTAGTGCCACAAGACTGGAAACTGGGACAAATAATACCCATTTACAAAGGTGGTTGCCGTTCTGATGTCAAAAATTACAGGCCGGTGACCTTGCTGTCTTCGGTATCAAAAGTTTTTGAGCGAATAATAACCGTAGAAATCGTGCGACTTCTGGAAACGAATCAACTTTTGGCAGTTGCTAAACATGGATTTCGCAGAAATAGCTGTTGTCTAACAAATTTGCTGACAAGCTTATATGATTGGACGAGGATTGTAGATGCGGGGGGGGCTGTATTCATGCGTGCTACCTGGACATTTCTAAAGCGTTCGACAGAGTTGCTCATAATTTACTCTTGAACAAGCTAAAGAAACATGGTGTTGTTGGAAGACTATACGAATTGCTAAGAGATTACCTCAGCAACAGACACATCCGAGTTCGTGTGGACGGCCTATTATCGAAGAACATCGATGTCACTAGCGGAGTTTCACAAGGCTCAGTGCTTGGACCAATACTGTTTCTAGTCTATATGAACGATATACCACTACCAAATGATAGTAAGATGGTTTGGTTTGCTGACGATATAAAAGTATGGAGGCAAATCAGAAATGCTGACGATTGTATCTTGCTGCAAAACGATTTGAGTGCTTTGTTCAACTGGTCATCTGAAAATAAACTGTCCTTGAATATGCAAAAGTCGAAGATGATTCAGATTGGTCGTGACCTTGGCTTTTCCTATCCATACAAGCTCGGCGACATTAACCTGGAGTACACTGAAAAAGAAAAGGACCTAGGTGTCTGGATTTGCGGCAGTTTGAAAAATGGTCTACAATGCGAAACCGTTTACAAAAGCGCGTCTCGGCTGCTCGGCATGCTATGGCGGATATTTGGACGTTTTTCCCCGGGGTGTTTTCCTCTCATGATGAATACATATATACACCCGGTTCTAGATTATGCCGCACAAGCCTGGAAACCATGGCTCCAAAAAGACATCTTACTCCTGGATCGCATATACCGGAGAGCTTCTAAGCTTGTCATTGGTCTCGAAAATATGTCATTCGCCAGGCGACTCAGACAACTGGAAATGAGTACACTTTCACAAAGGAGAATGCGAGGTGATCTCATCCTCGCATACAAAATACTAACTACTGTTTCCCACCCCTGGATATATTATTCCACCTTCGAACTTCCAGCAACAGCCGTGGCCATGGTTGCAAGTTGGAAATACCACATTCCAAACGGAACTGCCGCAGGTATTTTTATTCCGTACGTGTGTGCTTTGCTTGGAATTCCCTACCTTCCGATTTGGTAATCTCAAACAGCTTAACTATATTCAAATCAAAACTTGACGATTATATGAGAGCTAATCCGAATTTCGCCCCAAACTATTAATAAGCCATCATTGTCCCATTGATTTTGATTTTAATCATACTCACATATATACATTTGTAACTATATTTCCACCCTGTGGTTATTGTAAAGTTAATTGCTTTTTCAACCATAAATCTTGAATCTTTATGGAACAGTATCTAAAATCGATGTTTCGTTCTGTTACAGGTAGCCAAATATGCCTATATTCACCTGAAGGATGTCCTCATGCTAATGTTTATTGAGCAACTCGAAGTAAGTACATGTACATTGTGTGCACTTTTATCGCAATCCGTCTATTTTTATTTTTGTTGTTGTGTTGTACTCAATGCTAGTATGCAAGTCCATTATTCTAATCGAAACTCTATTTTCACAATTGTCAATCTCCAACAAATTATTCCGGTAATTTCATCGAAAGTTGCTTAAATGTTGCAGCGACGAGAACGTTTCTCGTGGGTAAAACGCCTAATACATTTTAAACCGATACCCAAGGAAAAATAATCCTTGATTAATCACATTCATCTCTAAATGACGGCGTAAGAATCCACCAATCGGTGAATCATTGATCGCTCAATCCTTGGATCCATTATTCAGAATATCTCAATCACAACGGGATCGTTGGTGCGTCCGCGACGAATGACACTACTAGTTTAACTCTCGGGCGATTTCTTCCCTTCTGGATATTTTACGCACTGTTCGTGTTGACGCGCTCGACTGATTTTGCCGAATTGTATACCGTTGACCAACTGAGGAGAGACCTTTACTTTACTAGTTCCACTGGTTGCTACACTAAAAATTCTATTGTACTTTTTGGGCTACCTGGATTATCTGACTGAAGTTCCCATTTTTGTGAATAAAACACATCAAGCTCTACAATACATGCAGAAGAAACTATGGAAATTGAATCTGATCAACATCAAATCTTAAACAAAGACAAAAATCACTGTCACGTGTTATTGCTTAAGCTGGTTCGATCGATATTGATATTGGACAAGACAATGTGAGATCACGCCCTAATCGTTTCTGGATTCATCAGTTCGGTCGAAGGATTTTGATCGTGATTGCGTCAACTTTTCTCAGAATTTTTAAGCCAACTGTTCGCGACACGTTAATGGGAACCGTATAAAATGTCTGGCAATGCATCATTTGTATTATTAGTGATTTGCGAAGACTGCCATCAGCATGTATGTAGCATTGTGTCAAGGATGGTGTAGGTCTAGTCATTAAAGCGATCTTGGTTGTTACTCCACCACGTGTTGCACCACGCAGGCTTATGTTCTTTTTACTCAAATGGCTGGTTGGACAACACAATTTTTGTAGTAATCTTTATTGTCTACCACATGCTCAAAATCGTCAACGTCCCAAAATAAAATATACTTATCCACGGTGCCATTTGTGAGATTTGCGTTAACAAAGAAGCATATACTTTACTTCAGACAATAAGAAGCACTAATCTTTGCATAAAGTGGAGAAATTGCAGCCCGATGCAGGCAGGTAATCCAATTCAACTTCGAACAGCTGAGAGGTGTAAGGTTATATCGATGGTATGCGATTGCACACGCTGCTTTATTTGGTATCCATGTCTCGAGATGTATGCGCACTTATTTCCCAATTACTGAACATTTTGAACACGATTCTATTCACTATGACGGTGGTGGTAATTGTGATATTGATGAGGTGAAAAATGCATACGCGATGAGTTCTACTCACGAGCTTAGAATCATATGCAGAACACCACACTCTGGCACCAACCATGAGCAGTAAGTGCCGAAAAGACCGACGACGACAATCGCGATATTTCGGGTTTTGGAAGGATTGTATTCAACCTGTTCGAGTGATAACATCTTCGAAAGCATGAGAGGATGGAAAACATCAGCTTAATCAAATGATATGCAAATTCGTCAAGCTCGGTTAAACGATCCCTGAGTGTTAAGAGCTTGAAGTGTGCCGCGATTGGCACGAAATCGATTGACAACCGGGACAGACACGTATCAGGACAGTGTTGTGGTTGTTTGATTAGCCTAGATATAGTAGGCGTGTATTTCGCTCCTTGTTTTTGCGTAATAAAAGCCTTTGACCAAATGGCTGTTCTCTTGTGTTTTGTGGGATTCGTGGGTGAACGGGATTAGCGTTGGACAGGTTGACCTCACGGATGAATCGAGACGCGAGCGAGTTGCTCGCGGTCGTAACGTGGTTATTGTTGTATTGTGGTGCTCACATCACCATCCCTTACACACCACTACCGGTTTCTGGCTGTTTGCCGTCATCAGATGGAGGCAGTTAGATCAGGTTCACTCAGCAGAGGTTATTGTTGGTTCGGTTAAACGGAAATATGATATGTGGCCAAATGTTTGCCAGCTGCGACTGGTTGTCCTAAAATGACCTGATGCAATCACTTCAGGCCTTCTTCTCCACACCGCTAGATTATGACGGATTATGCGATACGAAATAGGCATGTCTAACGTATAAAGTTCTTGAATGTTTCCAGAAACTAATCTACGTGAATGTAATATTGCGATTAATATTGCGATCAATTACGCGTCTTAGAAGAATTCTGAGTGTAGCGTACATACATTCAAAATGATACATACTCCAAGTCAAAAGCATTAACACACTCCTAATTCGTTAATCTCGCTGCTCATGTAGCCGCCCGTACGGGATACTTTTCACGGAATACTCACATTGAAGCTGCTGTTACCGCTCCTAACCTCGAGACATGTATTGAAAACTTGCGGCCCTATTTGACTGCATTTGACCGATGAGTGTCTTGTGTTGAAAAGAGAGTTTGATGCGCAGAAGTTGATTGTTCATTCGACACAAAACATAACAATAAAAATGTATACTCACCTCGAGTAATTCAACTTATTTTTTCTATCAACGACAGGAAAGACGCCAGCGTGGTGAATGGAATGAAACCGATTCACTGGAAAGTCCGGGAATTGTAAACGCGATGGGAGACGTGTCAGCTTACATTGGCAATTTTACAGAGGCGGCAAGCATCTATGCAAAACTTGGTTCAGATTTGAAATCAACGCAACGTATCGTAGACATGTACACTGACCTCAGGCAATTCGACGAAGCGAGAAAGGCACTCGGCTCATCTGAAGACGTGAGCGGGCGCAAACAATTGATCAGCAAGCACGCAGAATGGGCGAAATCCACGAATGAATACCACACCGCTGCAAAAATGTACATGGAGGCGGGTGAATATCGGGAAGCAATTCAACTGGCTGGTGAAAATAGCTGGGTAGATTTGTGAGTATTTTTGTTTCGTGATGCAATAACGTCTACGCAATCACAAAAGCAAATCACTGATTGGTGTATTTGTATTTCGGGCTTTATTCAAGGTTACTGGATATCAGTCGGAAATTGGATAAAGCGGACCAAACGAATCTGAAGCACTGTGCGCAATGGCTCACGCGTCTTGGGGAGTACGCCTTTGCCGCGGAGTGTTACGCGAAATACGGTGATTACGAAAACCAGCTCCTGGTCAACGTGGAAGCTAAAAACTGGGAAGAGGTACGCATATTGATTTTTTTAATGAATTTTGTGGAGTATCTTAGGCGGATGTCCTTTAAAACTATCCAGGATATGATGGTTGCTATAATTATACGCGTTTAAGAAAAAATTGACTGCGAATTTATCAGTGAGTTGAAAGTAGATATTTATCTTCGACACCAAGAATCCATTAACGAGGTAGAACAAGTTTATTTGAAGAACCATTTTGGTATATAACCACGACATAGAAGTGGGTCGGAACGAACTATCTATCATTCAACTCATAAAATTCGATCAAATCTTCGAGAATGATGTTCGATTTCTGCTTCTTTATTCAATTTCTCAAAAGTAACCAATATTGAATAATGCTGGGATGGCGCCCCAACTTTTGGAGTTCATAGTATGCTTAATTTATTATGCTTACTTAACATTGGCTGTGAGTCATCATGATTATACCGAAATCCCTTCTTATTCCACGATTATTTTACAACAGTATGAAGCCTCATGTTTCAATATGGATAAGCTACGGTGCATCTGATTCCCCTTTATTTTGACAGAGTAGCTTACCTACAACCTACCCTGTATGCTGTATCGAATTCCATAGGGTTTATGAGTGTAGCCTCACCAAAATTACGCAGTTTGCTTTCAATCAAGATCATTGATTGAAGGGCCGTTGACCATGAAACGCAGTTGAGTTAGACACCCCTACACATTATTCATGCATTAAAGTTCCACTCTGTGATTCTGTATTTGAACATCGCGGTTCCTTGTGCCAACCCTATATAAATGTGAATTTGCTTGAAGACAAGGTTTATTTTCTCTTATCTTGAGCAGGCTGAGTGTAGCTCGATATAGCATTCGAAATATAAAAGATCTAATCACATGCATCATTTTCGCGTGTGATCAACATTATCATCACGAAGCACTGGTCTTGAGCCAGACAAAAGGCCAAGCAACATGAAGCAGGAAAAACAGATAAACAAGCGCGCAAAAAGTATCCGGAATACGCAAAAGCAAATGCGCAAAAGGCAAAGTGTTTTTGTAGTTTCATTGCATCGTTTGATAATCACACGTGCAATCCCTCAAAGCCCGTTGTTGTATTTGATTAATTTTGCATACAAGCGAGTTGGTAAAACTGCAACTTAACTAAGTAAAAAGGTGTCACTGGAGTGCAGATTCAAAATTTATGGTGACAAAAAGCATTCGACTTACCATGGGATATTAATTACTTATTTGTGAAAAAGAAATAATCTGCTACCAATGTCATATCATAACGTATGCTCGAGGGAAATATATAAATACGTATCCAGATATTCCAAGGTTGTCACGGCCGGAGCGGTTTTGGGGACAAGCTTCCAATTCCAAAAATGCCTCTGGCAACCAAGTCCAGCGCGTGGTCCTGTGTGACACGGCGTAACTGCTCCTACTGACAGGAGAAAGGGCGAAGGCGGCTGGCTGGCGCCTCAAAACCAGCTTGCTTCGGGCAGGTGGTGCTCGTAAGTCTACGAAGGCAGTCCACCTAGAGGAAGGAAAACCCTTATCTCTAACCTCCATTGACTTAGGACTACATCCGATCATGCAAAACTCTTCAGGACTCAACCTCGTGAAACAATCCGGCACCGGAGTCCCGTTAGGCAGTCCGACGTTGTATTCAACTTCGTCCTGCCAACTCCTGTGATGGCATCATTGTTCTAAAGTATCAGCCTAGCCGTTCCTTTAGTTCCAGTGGTGTCGTGGAGAGGGAAGACTTGCTGCATGGACAACCGCTAGTTCTCCATATTGAACTACTCTAGCGTACATCTAAACGCACCAACGGAGGGTACACTCCATTCCGCTTCTACGGATAATAACACAGGAATCGACAGATGCCGTTTTAAAGCTATGGCTTGACTGGCTTAGAGCTCAGCACCTGAAGTTGCTTCTGATGGTGGGAAAGATTTTTAGGTCTCATTGAATGGATACCGTTCGCCTCAATCTAGAATGCCCCGAGTCAATAAGGTGCCGTCTCGCCACGGTCTGCTATCTTCATTGGGTGAATGGGGATTATGAATCAACTGACAAGCAGACTGCATTTTCCGCACCAGCGAATCGAAATACTAAACAACAAAAGTCAGTTCTGAAACTGGGAACCTGGAAAGTCCGGTCCATGCTCCCAGGAATGTGATGACGACGTCTCGAATATCAGAGGCGTAAGAAAATCAACTGTGATTAACAATGAGCTAAAAAGGCTGAAAGTCTATGTGGCTGCCCTGCAAGAGTCGCGATTACCAGACACTGGTATGCTAACAGAAAGAGATTATACATTTGTGGAAAGGAAGGGGTACTGATGAGACTTGACTTCACGGAGTTGGGTTTGTCATGCGAAACAGACTACTAAAAGCAGGAGAACCAAGACGCAGAGGGAGCGAGCGGATTTGGAATCTAAATCTGAAGTGCATTACAGGTACCATTACTTTGGTCAGCGTTTATTCACCGACGCTCTCTGCAACGCCTACTAAAAAGACGCTTTTTATCATAATCTCACTAGAGTCCTCAAAAACGTGCCACAAATACTGTGTAGTGGTATTGGGTGATTTCAATGCCAGAGTTGGTGCAGACTACGAGTCTTGGCAAAACTGTCTCGGGAGGTTCGGTGTAGGTAAAACCAATGAAAATGAACAACGCCTTCTAGAATTGTGCACACAGTTCAGTCTTTGTGTCAGTAACACTTTCTTCCAAACAAAATCACAGTATAAAGTCTCTTGGAAACATCCTCGCTCTAAGCATTGGCATCCACTTGATCTTATTTTTGTTAGGCGCACTAATATATGAAATGTACTATTCACCAGATTATATCAAAGCGCAGACTGCGAAACTAACCATTCGCTGCTTTGTACAAAACTAATGTTTTTCCAAAAGATATTTCACCGCGCCAAATTTTCTGCTAAGCCAAGGAGAGACGTCACCCGCATGTGCAAACTTAATCTAGCTGCGCGATTTGAAAAAAAGCCTTCACAGCCGAGTTCAAAAAAGCAACCCCACTCACATCGGCTTCAGAAAACCGGAAACCGTTAAAATGCTGTATATGCCGTGTCGCACTTTCCACTTACGGTTCGAAGAAAGATTCTGAGATGACTGCTATGTTGTACGTAAAACGATCAGCTTTTCAAAGGTGTTCTAACAGATAACATAACTACGACTTCTATAATCAGCAAGAAATAAGGTCCGACAGATTGCAAAACCATGTGCTGAACTGAAATTAGCCTCAGTATCCCAAAAGCGGCGGATACTGGAAATTTTCACGGTATGTATAATTAGATCAAGAGAGCCATCGGTCCAAACAAACTTTAAACGGCTCCCATTATGTCTGTATCTGGTAACCCGATTTTCGATAAAACTCAGCAGATGGTAAGATGGGTAGAGCATTTCTCCTCTATCTACTCTACGGACAGTACAGTTTTACTGCATGTACTTGAAAATGTCGAGCGGTTGCCGACCATTGAATATCTATATACTCCCCCTACTCTTGATGAGCTCAATAGGGCAATCGACCGCTTAGCGAATGGGAAGGTCCCAAGTGACGACGGAATTCCACATGAGCTCATCAAATGCTGTAGAGCAACATCATTACAACCTATTCACCATTTGCTTTTTCAGTGCTGGCAGGAGGGGTGTGTCCCACAAGAGATGCGAGAAACAAAGTTCATCACAAGATTTAAGAATAAGGGTGATAGAGGCGACTGTAACTATCACAGTGGAATCTCCATTCTAACCGTTATAGGCAAATTGTTTGCTAAAGTTTAGCCGATAGAGTTTACTCTGAATCTCATTGTGGCTTCCGCAGGGGAAGATAAACCGTTGACATGATCTTCTGCCTCAGACAACTTCAAGAAAAGTGTCGGGAACAGCGTATGCCACTGTTTTATTGATTTAATGTAGACATTTGACTACGCCAGCAGGAAGGGTCTTTTTAAAATGCTTGTCCCCCAAGACTGCTCAAACTCGATATATCGTGAGATAAAGGGCTCTGTCCATTTTAACGGTTTCAGTCCAGAAGCCTTTGCAATTCACCGAGGCGTCAAACAAGTGTGTTTTCTTGCTTCCACGGTTTTCGGCATTTTATTTGCTCTGCTTTAGAAGCACGCTTTTAGACGAGAACTGAAGTTATTTACCTGCGCACCGAAGTGATGGGAAGATTTTCAACCTGAAACGGTTGAGGGCACAAACCAAGGTACGGGGTGTGCTAATCCGTGACCTGCTGTTTGCCGACGATGCAGCCTTTATTGCTCACTCCCAAGAGAACCTCCAGTTGCTAATGGACTGTTTTTCGTCGGCATGCAAAGACTTTGGGCTAACACTCAGCATGAGCAAGACCAAAGTCTTTGGCCAAGGAATTGTACAGCCTCCTATCTTCACTGTTTGAATTTGCCAGCTTGAGCCAGTATATCATTTCACAAAACTTGGTTCAACCGTTACGGATAACCTCTCGCTAGACATGGAGATTGATAAATGGATTGGCAGAGCAGCTGTCATTTTGTCCCGATTGAACTCTCGTGTTTGGCGTAATCGCAAGTCGACTGTAAAGACAAAGATGATGGTATACAGCGCGTGCGCACTAAACGCTTTACTGTACGGCAGTGAAACCTGGACCACCCACGCAAGACACGAACGGAAGCTGAATGCTTTCCATCTAAGAAGCATCCGTCGTATCTTGAACATATCGTGGATGGACAGAATGATTGATGCTGCATTGCTTTCAAAAGGTGGTCAACATAATATGTTCACCCTTCTACGACTGCGCCGTCTGCATTGGCTTGGTTATGTCTACAAAATGGAAAATGGTCGTATTCAGAAAGATCTACTGTATGGTGAGTTGCAATAAGGAAGTAGACCATTGGGATGGCCGCACTTGCAGTACAAAGGCGTTTGAAATAGAGATATGAAAGCCCTTGGAATTGACTCCGCGATTTGGAAAGAACTTGTTATTGACTGCTCACACTGGAGGCATTGTGTAAAGCGTCGTCTGCAATCTGGCGGGAAACAAATACAGCACTTAACTACTCTTAACTCTTAACTGAACGCAGGTCACACTGCTAGAGTGCACAGACGCTAATCGACCGATTATTTCCTCTCTTTGCGAGCGCTGCGGGAGAGAATCTTCTTCCCGAATCGGGTTGTTTAGTCATTTGAAAAGCTGTGGAACATAAAAAAATCATGCTGTTAAATCTACATCCATGGTCGAGATCGACCGAAGGAGGCCAACAAAAACAGTATACCGCGCAGCAAGCTTCTTGACTTGTGAATGATGATGATATTGTTCCGATTTCAACTAGTACACAGATGCGCAAGCCGTATTAAACAACCTAACCAGTGTTGTGCCATTATTTAGAATGTTTTTACACCTATGACTTGGAGTGTTCTGCTGCAAGACTTCGACTTATGATATATCACTTTATCGCTTCATAATCAAATGTTTGAATCTGTAGAGCTTTTTCTAATCTCGGTAGTCGTATTATTAATCCTGCATCGTTAGCCGAGGAAGTCTCGACATGCATTTTTAAGAAGACCGTATCATTCCGCAAACTAGGTTACCAGTGACGTCAGAATGGACTGTCTCTATTACTAAACGGTAGACTCTACAAAGCGACAGTTCAGACTGCATTAATTTATGGGAGTGAAACTTGGAACTTAAGTAAAGAATACATTCGGCCTCTCCAGTATTTGACAACAGATGTTTCCTTAGCATTTTAGGAGTTGGCTGTTAAAATCGTAACTGCAATTATGCTTGCTGAAATAAGCT
>JACCGJ010008964.1:0-25682 GCA_013407085.1 Atriophallophorus winterbourni
ATCACTTGGAGACGAGCTTGCGCCATGTGAACCAGGTAATCACGCTTTGTGCGATCAACTGTACACACCACCCAGTTGTTTCTTACAAGCTATCTGCTTTTATTACCACAATAAAACTATTGACTTTTGACTATTGACTATATTAATCGAATATATATCGACAGACCAACAGATTGTTAGGTATATTTTAATGAATATTTGGAAGATTCTCGCTGGGAACGTTACCAAGTATAATGATGCTTCATAAAGCGGTATCTGTAAATAGGCATCCATTAGGTCGATTTCGAGAATACACATATACCGTGTAAACAAGATAAGATAGATTCATACTCTTTAGTTGTACAACTTTTATTCATCAGTCGAGGGTTCATTGTCACTCTGTAATCTCCACGAACACGGTGCGTTTAATCATCTTTTTTCAGGGCGAACATATTGGCGTGGCATATTTAAAGACTCCCGCGAGAACATTAATACCACGTTCACACAAATAATAATAATGATAAATTCAAACAGGTCCCATTAAACCATATGCAATCAGGCGACGTTTTAAAAATATAGGATCACCGGTTATTCCCAAAGGAATATGTCTTATTTTCATATGTAGTGGATAAATGCAAAAATATATCATGAAAATGTTATAGTAAAAACAGACAAGGAACGAACTCACGATAAGCAAAAATTCAATGTCCAATGCAAATATCCACACACAAAAATATTCCAGCTCCAAACTTCGGTGTGTCGCGTTGATCAGCAATTATAATTGGCGAAGCTGAAAAATGTGGCGACAAATGAATTTCGCTGTTAACCGTCGTGGTTCGCAAACACGTAATAATACAGCACCACGAGAATCATGCAGAAGAGGAACGCGCGCAGAAAAAGTATATTATGGAATAATCGTTGATTAAAACAAACATAGATGGAAATGGAAGTACAATTGAAAATAAAGTGAAAATAACAAGTTGCTACAGAACTCCCCCTTGAGCGTCAGCTGACGGATGAACGCTCGATAAACCGTTTATGGCATATATTCAACCAGTCTTGCGGGGAACCTCACTCTACAGTCGGTACGTGTTTGACGAGAAGGAGGAGTAGACAGGATGGGTAAGGGTCGATTGGATGTAACGTCATTGGTCGTCATAGGCTGTGTAGGTGGAGTTGAAGGGGTAGCTTCTTGTAATGACTTCTGTAATCAGGTTTTAGGCGATCGATGCTAACCTTGTCTTTGATACCGTCGCGTAGCAGAACGAAATATTCCTCTTTACGTTCCATTACTTTGAATGGCCCTTCATACGGAGTTTGTAAGTGCTTTCTAACACCATCGACTCGAACGAAAACGTAGGGACAAGTTTTGAGGTCATTGTGAATAAATGAGGGACGGTCGATAACATGTGTGTGAACGGGCTTGATAGACTGAAAATGTTGCTTGAGTCTGGATCAGTAGGATGCTGGTTCAACCTCGCCGGTAGTGCGTGTGTCGAGTACCATCTCGCCAGGCAGTCTCAGTGTGGTGCCAAATACCAACTATGAGGGATAACAACCGATGTCTTCGTTAACGGTGTTTCGAATACCGAGAAGTACGACAGGAAGGCATTCAGACCATTCTGTTCCTGAACAAGCGGTGAGGGCAACCTTCAACTGTCGATGGAAACGTTCAAGTAGTCCATTAGCTGCAGGATGGTATGCGGTGGTATGCAGATGATCACATCCTAGTCAGCGGCTTAGTTCGCGGAACAAAACACTCGTACATTGCGATCCTCTGTCAGTGGTAATAGTAGTAGGCACGCCAAAGATGGAGATCCAAGAATCAACGAATGTTCGCGCGATGGTTTCGGTAGGATATAACTATACGTTCGGGATACCGGTAAAGGACCAACGATGTCCAGGTGAACGTGTTTGAATCGACCATCGGGTACAGGGAATGTACTCAAGGGGGCACGGGTGTGTTGGTGTATTTTGCTGTTCTGGCGAGTCACACAGTGTTTTGCCCATTGACGAATTTCGCGTTGCATATTGTGCCAGATGAAGCGATCTGTTATGAGTTTTACGGTAGAGCGAATCCTGGGGTGCGACAGTCTGTGAAAGTGATCGAAAATCTTCCGGCGGTATATTTGCGGGACGAAAGGTCTCGGTTCACCGGTTGATATATCAAAAGTGGATCTTGGCGTCGCAATCAAGCAGCGGTAACAGGGCAAATTTGAGTGATTTATTTGCGACAATTTCGGAGAATTCAGAGTCGTTTTCTTGATGACTGGTCAGTTCTCTGAGATGGAGTACTGGGTTGCTTATCTGTTGGATAGTGCAACGCGATAAGGCATCAGCGACTATGTTGCGGTCACCATCGATGTGTCTAACATCTGTAGTGAACTGCGCGATGAAGTCGAGTTGACGAATTTCTATTGGAGAGTTCCGGTCTGTCGGAGAACGGAACGCATAAACGATTGGCTTGTGATCAGTGAACACAGTAAAGGTGCGTCCCTCGTGTAGGTGACGGAAGTGTTCAATGGCTAGGTAAATGACGAGAAGTTTGCGTCCAAAAGTGCTATACCTAGTCTGGGATGGTTGTAATTTTCGTGAGAAAAAGGACAGTGGTTGTTTTTCTCCGTTTACTTGTTACTATAGTACGGCTCCGACTGCGACTTGTGATGCGTCGGTTTTTAGGACCCAATGTGCGTTATCGTCTGTTTTTAAGTGACTCAGAGCAGAAGCGTCGCTCAAAAGTTCTTAAAGCTCGACGAATGCGGACTCCGCAACGGTTGTGATTGTCAACTTTTTGGGATTTCCTTTAAGCATGTCGATTAGCGGTTGAAGTATCTTAGCGGCGTTGGGGATAAATCGTCTATAGTAATTAACGATGCATGAGAAACGGCGTAAGCTTTTGATTAATTGTGGCATTGGGTATTCGAGTATGGACCGTGTCTTTTCGGGTAGTGTGCTAATTCCATTGCTGTCGAATCTATGGCCGAGAAAATCAATAGTCGACTGGCCAAAAACGCATTTGTCAGGATTGATAGTAACGCCGTATTGAGCGAAGCGTCGGAAGACTTCACGGAGGTGTCGTACATGCTTTTCGTGTGATGAGCTAGCTACTAATACGTCGTCGATATACACGAAGACGAAATCAAGACCACGATGAATCTGATCCATGAACCGTTGAAGACTGTGCTGCGTTGCGCAAACCAAAGGGCATGCGAAGGAATTCGAAAAGACCAAATGGCGCAATTGCAGCAGTCTTAGCAATATCGTCAGGGGTCATGGGGATCTGACGGTATGTACGTACGAGGTCCAGTTAGGAGAAAACTGATTTTCCGTGAAGGCTAAGTGAGAAATCGTGAATGTACGGAATAGGGTAGCGGTCGGGTTGTGTAACACTATTCAATACACGATAATTGCCGCAAGGTCTCCAATCACCGTTCTTCTTGGCGACCATATGTAACGGCGATGCCCACGGACTGGTTGACGGTCTAATTGTAGCCAATGCAGCCATATGCTTAAATTCGCATTTTGCTGCTTTAAGTTCTCCTGGTGGCAGCATTCGGGCTTTAGCAAAAACTGGAGGCACTTTAGTGACGATGTGATGGTGAACATCGTGGGTAGGTCGCTCCGTGTATGGTGCTAGGCGTGTTAGGGTCGGGAAGTCGCGCAATACATCGCTGTAAGCGGCATTATTCGGGACGGAAATGCGCAGACCGTGTAAGGTGATGGAACAGATTTTTCCGGACACGTTAAGTGACGTGATATTGTCGTGTAGCCGTCGGTGTCGGAGATCGACTACAAGACCGTTTTTCGTCAGAAAATCGATACAGATGATAGGCTTCTGCACATTGGCTATCAGGAAAACGAAGGGGAATTCACGTCTGAGTCCGAGATCGTGTTTTAGAAGTTTCTCACCGTAGGTCGAGATTTTCGAATCGTTAGCCGCCTGCAATGTGATGTTTGAAGGACGGAGGTCGCGTTTTTCGTAACTATGCGGCATAACGCTTACCTCGGCACCTGTGTCTACGAGAAAGTTAAGCTTAGTAGATGCGTCGTAGACGTATAGGAGGCGACTAGTGGGTTTGCCAGGAGCAGCCATCGCCATTACTGACTGGCAACCTGGTTTCCCGGCTTTGTGGCTGTGTACGCGTTAGGGTGTTTACAACCTGGACGGCAGTTATGCGCGGCGTCTCCGAAACGGCGATGGTAATAGCAAAACCAGTTGGTATCGCAAGGACGAGATCGGCTTCTACTTCTGGATCAATGGCGAAGTAAAAATCGAGAGTTTTTAGAACGTTCCATGTTAGAAATTGTGAGCTGTAATGATGAGAGCTCTCTGGTCAACTTTGCTATGGAGTTTTCTAGCTCCGATATGTAACTCGCTTTGGCTGTCTGATTAACGTTGTTTTCGCCTAAATTTTCGTGAATTTTGTCGGCGAGTTCAGCTAGAGTGTCTAGACAAACTTTTTCGACAGATACAGCAAGGATAGCTTTAGTACTGGATGGTAAACAATTCAACCAGAGTTGCTGCAATACGGAATCATCCAACTTTGTGTTACCCACAAGAGAACGCATGTGTCGTACAAGCTGTGACGGAGTTCTGTTCCCGAGCTCTACCCCGACAAGCAATTGTTTTAACCTCGCCTCTTCAGAAGCCAGAGTGCGTTTAAGAACAGCGGCTTCCAGGGTGTCGTAGGGCGAATTTACTGGCATCGGATCAAGAACGTCTAAAACTTCTTTCGCAATATACGACGGTAGCTGAGATTGCACGAAGGAAAACATGGTTTCTTGTTTAGTAATCCGTCTAAAACGAAACATTACTTCGAGCAGAATAAAACAAATGTGCGGGTTAGCTGGTCAAAAGCTGGAGTGTTGACTCCGATAACGTTCAATTGCGATTCGTTAGGTTTAAACGACATTATAGCAAAATTGAAAAAATAACAAGAGTTGTGAGCGAAAAATAAAAGTCGGGTTCACCAATAATGTCGTGGATTAATGCAAAAATATATCAGGAAAATGTTATAGTAAAAACAGACAAGGAACGAACTCACGATAAGCGAAAATTCAATGTCCAATACAAATATCCACACACAAAAATATTCCAGCTCCAAACTCCGGTGTGTCGCGTTGATCAGCAATTATAATTGGCGATGCTGAAAAATGTGGCGACAAATGAATTTTGCTGTTAACCGCCGTGGTTCGCAAACACGTAATAATACAGCACCACGGAAATCAAGCAGAAGAGGAACGCGCGCGGAAAAAGTATATAATGGAATAATCGTTGATTAAAACAAACATAGATGAAAATGGAAGTACAATTTAAAAGAAAGTGAAATTACTAGTTGCTACACATACCACCTAAAAGCGATTAACAATGACGAGTTAGATCTTTTGTTACATGGGAGCTCTATTTTGACGATGAACACTTAACCGGTTTTGCAGTGCCATGTCTGACAGGAATATAGCAAACTTCCGACGACAAGTACAGAGTGGTTGCAGGTCAACTGTTGGAAACTATTGACCTGTCAGCCTGACTAACATCGTCTCAAAAGTAGTAGAAAAACTATCGTGACAAAATCTGTCAGCATCTTAGTCGGCATTCTATGTTGAGTGTAACTCAACATATATTTCTTAAAGGTAGATCTTGCCTGACTAACCTTCTTAGTTTTCTCGATATTGCAACCGAAATGCTGGACGAAGGAGAACGATTCGAAGCCATCTACTTATATTTTGGGAAGGCTTTTGACTCAGTGAGTCACCGCCTTCTACAGATTAAGCTAGCAGTATGAGGCATACATGATAGTCTACTTGCTTGGATAAAAGCATTCCTTACAGGTAACATATTCAGAGCTCGGTTTGGATCTGGAACAATCTACCACTTTTTGTTGTGTCTGCCCCTTCGCTTTCTATTTTTAAAGACCGTTTAGATATGCACTTGTTTCATTTGCTTCATAACGTTTGAAAAGCTATAACTTTCTATATTCTATGATACTGCATTTTTCCGATTTTTAGCGCACAAACTGTTTTCAACTGGAAGTATCAACCAAGGTTTTGTGGTGCTCGCATCCCCATCCCTTACAGTATCTACGTTTTTCTTCATTCGGACCCTAATTTTAACCCTGAACTTTCGAATCCATGCGTACAACATCCTGTGGTTTTCTTTACCACAATATACTATTGACTATTGACTATTGACTATTGATCCACGTTGTCTAGCCAAACCGACGTGATCAGTGGGGTCTTTCAACGGTCAGTCCTCGGTACTCTTCTATTCCCAATTCTCATTGATGACTTGTCGTCTGCCTTGAAGTGTCAATGCTTCATTTTCACGGATGATGTGAAGTTCATGGGATCAACGGATGAAGGTACCTTGATGCACGACCTTGAGCGGGTCAGAAACTGGTCATACCAGTTGGACCTCTTACTGAAACTTAATAAGAGCAAACTCTTATCAACACTCAATAGTCAATAGTATATTATGGTACAAAATGCTATGAGCTTCAGATATAACCAGAGAATAGTCAGTACGGGGGGGCGGGTGGAGTTCAGCGGGTTCGGCGTCAATTGCCAAAGTTCCGTAAAGGGTGGGGTTATGTATCATAACAGTCAGTACAGGGGGAGATGAATAGGCGTAGTTCCGTATATGTATCTGGCAAGGATAAGGAAAATGGGTGCAGTTTCGGGAAGAAGTAAAAGCGAAAATCCATTAAACTTGTTGAGAAAAATAGAGATAAGCGTTAAGTCGCTCTTTAAAACTGGAGGTTCAATAGTATATTGTGGTAAAAAAAGCGACGAGCTTAAAAGAAGACCACAGGATGTTGTACACATGGATTCAAATGTTCAGGGTTAAAATTAAGGTCCGAATGAAGAAAAACGTAGATAGTGTAAGGGATGGGGATGCGAGCATGTGGTGATTGTTCGATTAACGATCAATAATATTCAATCATTCATCATCATTCATCCAATAATAATCAATAATACTGTTATTCAAGTTCTGGTTGTCATTCATTCATTCTGGTTGTTATTCAATACATATGTGGTAGACCAGATTACTACAATAATGTCCACAAGAATGTTGGAAAAGAGCCACAGGAAATGAAAGTTTTATCGCGGTAGCCAAAACGTGTTCAGAGCGTTCACGATGCACGCACGAACGAACGGAAGTTAATTATTGTCAAGATCAATGTTTTGATAAGGAAAAACAAGCGGTGTTACACAGCCCCCTCCAAGAAGTCTGGTCAGCGAAGACTTATGATCGGGAGTTGCCAGTAGCGTGGGGCATGCGGGTGTCAGGTTACCCCGGGTAGGAACGTAGTCTCTCAGCAACCAGTCACATAGAAGTCAGCCAGGGCGCTCGGTCTGCGTGGGTCAATCTTCGGTGGTTCTAGAGTAAGATGTACGGTGAACCGATCGATACTGAGCCAAGTAGCGTCCCACATGTGAGTGAACGTACTGCTGAGCCGCCTCACATGGAGTGAACAGCTCCTAGCGGGATATTCCCGTTTGGCGTGGTCTTAGTATGAACCCAATTTGAGCAAAAGCTTCGAAAACACAGTTCCTGCTCAAAATTTCCTGTGTCCCGAAGAAGAATGGAAAACGGCCGCGCCAGGATAATCGGTTGGCGCGTCAATCTGGGCTGGTAGGGACCTTGTGAGTCATGACAGGCGTGTTGGAACAATTGTGCTCGTGTTGGTGGTTGAGGCTACCGGGTGAGTTGGAGGCAAGCGTAGGTCGACCAGGAAGGCTGCGCGATTCGGTGGCATCAGCGGTGGGTGGGTGCGTACATGAGGTTAGCTGTGGGTACAGGAGGGGTAATGACCAGTGGTGCCGGGGTTGGCGTTGGGCAATGTGGGATAACTTTCTCGTCCATGAAAGCCGGCTTGACTCTGTCGATTGAGACAGTGTCATGCTTGCCGACACGGTCAATGACGACCGTCTTGGGAGACCGCCGAATTACTTTGAACGGTCCAGTATAAGGAGGGTGAAAAGGATGCTTCACCATGTCATTCCGGAGAAAAGCATGTGGACAATTAGCCAACTCCTTTGGGACATGTGATGATTTGGCCTGAAGCCGCGGGGGTGATGGGCGAAAACGACCCATGTAATGGCGCAAGCGCGCCACGTAATCACCGTAGGTGAAGGGTGATTGTTTGTGTGGGGCGACATACTCGCCAGGTAGAGCGATGGCGCGACCGTATGTCAATTCGGCTACGGTAGCTTGCAAAGGGGTTTTAAAGGTTGACCTCAAACCTAGGAGGACGATCGGTAGGACTTCGGTCCAGTCAATATCTCCATGCGCCATCAATGCCGCTTTGAGCTGCCTGTGCAACCTTTCGACCATCCCATTCGCCGCGGGGTGGTAAGCTGTAGTTCGGTGATGCTGGCAACCCAGAGTAGCTAGCAATTTACTGAAGGCACCATCGAAATGGGAACCTCGGTCCGTAGTGACAATACCCGGACAACCGAACTGTGCCACCCAACGCTCGAAAAATGCATGTGCAACTGTCTCGGAAGAGCAGTTGTGAAGTGGGATGGCCTCAGGCCACATGGTGAAACGGTCGATTATCGTGAAGATATATATGTGGCCACGTGAAGGGGGCAATGGGCCGACTAAGTCTACGTGTATGTGTGAGAAGCGCTCATCCGGTTCGACAAAAGTTCCTAATGGACTTTTGGTGTGTCAATGGATTTTCGTGAGCTGGCATTCACGACACGCTTTGGCCCAACTTCGAATATCCTTAATAGCTTTTGGCCAAATAAATCGAGCCGTTATCATTTTAACACTGGCACGAATGCCAGGGTGGGAGAGATTGTGTTATCCCTCAAAAACGCGCCGCCTGAATGCAGATGGAATCAGTGGTCGGGGTGTGGTTTGTGAAACGTCGCACAGAATATCGCCCGAGCCGTCAGGCGAGTGTAAAAGTCTAATGTCCATGAGCTGTGCTGTTTCGGTGTCAGCAGCTTGCGCTGCGGCGATTTCACTGAGGTCGATGAATGACGGCAACTCTACTACATTTATTCGAGAGAGTGCATCCGTGACCGGGTTTTGGGCACCTGCGATATGCTGTATGTCAGTCGTGAATTGACTGACAAAATCCAGGTGTCTCGTCTCTCTAGGAGAATATCGCTCTGATGGCTTGCTGAGCGAGTGGATGAGGGGCTTATGATCAGTAAACACTGCGAACTGTCTGCCCTCCAGGAAATGGCGGAAATGTTTAATTCCGAGGTAGATAGCCAAACGTTCCCTACCGAACGTGCTATATCGGGTCTCTGCGGGCTAAAGCCGCTTAGAGAAGAACGATACAGGGAACCATGTCCCGTCAACGTATTGTTGAAGCACCGCCCCCACTGCTTCGGCAGATGCGTCTGTAAATAATGACAGCGGGGCGTCGGGCCTATAGTGGCTAAGTGATTTGATGTTTGTTATGTGTGACTTCAACAAAGTGAAATCCGATTTGGCTTCTTCCGTAAGTAGTAATATCTTCGCACTACCACGGAGCAAATCACTTAAGGGCTGGGAGATTCGTGCGCACTGTGGGATGAATCTGCGGTAAAAGTTTACCAGTCCTAGAAAACGCCGGAGCTCCTTAAATGTTGTTGGCTCTGGGAAGTTAAGAATGGCGTCCGTGTTTTCCAGTGGCCGAATACCCGAAGCTGAAAGTCGATGACCCAGGAAATCGATCTGAGTCTGGCCAAAACTTCACTTAGACGCATTGATCGTTAGCCATGACTGGACAAACGATAAAAAAGTGCCGTTAGGTGGCGAATGTGGTTCTCTTCGGATGCGCTAGCAATCAGTACATCGTCGAGATATACGTAAGCGCAATCCAGACCTCTGCAAACCTGGTCCATAAATCGCTGGAAGGTTTAAGCGGCATTACATAAACCAAACGGCATACGGACAAATTCGTAAAGTCCGAACGGTGTGGTAACTGTCGTCTTTGGGTTATACGCTATTTGGTTATACGCTCAAACCAGGTCTACCTTGCTAAAAATGGTACACCCATGGATATTGGCAGCCAGGTCTTGAATATGCGGAATCGGGTACCTATCGGGTACCGTCGCTTTATTTACCCTGCGGTAATCACCACACGGGCGCCAATCGTTTGGGATTTTCTTGGGTGCCATGTGCAGAGGAGATGACCAATGGCTACTAGATTGCTGTACAATACATAATTGTAGCATGTGCTGGAATTCTTCGCGTGCAATCTGCAACTTCCCTGGCGGTGATCGCCTCGGTCTTCCGTATACTGGAGGACCACTGGTGGCGATGTGGTGCTCTACTGGTGTAATAACCGCCGGTAGTGCAGTCGATGATGATTGGGATAATTTAGGATATTTCGGGAACAAAGTGGCATAGCAGGGTACTACTTCGCCAAAATGTAGCACAGGAGTAATCATTGCATCTCTGTTCGGGGTACCAAGAGCTTTAAGACGAGTAGTCCCATCTATCAGCTGCGAGCGGCGAGAATCGACAAGAATGTCGAACGAGTGCAAGAAATCAACGCCCAGGATCGCAAATAGAACCGCAGCGATTGTAAAAATCCAGCGGAATTCACGACGTAAACCTGAATTAAGGGTCAAGGAGCGTTGACCGTAGGTTGTTATAAGGGATCCATTAGCAGCCTTTAAGTGTTGGCTCATCGGATTGGACGTTTCGCGAGTGTCTACCGACAGTACACTGATTTCGGCACCAGTGTCTACCAGAAAACGTTGTCCTGTGGATTTATCCTTTATAAAGAACAGACGACTTAAACTCTTCGTGCCCAAGACAGTAGTCGTCGTTGGGGGCCGGACCGATGTGCGATAAGCGCAAGGTTTAATGCAAAGCCGCGCATTATCGCGGTACTCTCGATGGATCCAGCAAACGGGTGATCGAGTGTGACTACTCGAGCGTTAGCGGGATGGGGTACGTGATCGTGACTTACTGTTGAGTGTGAGGTTTCGAACCTCATTGCGTAAAGTTGCAACCTCAGACAGTATTGCTGCCTTTCGCTAGAGTACCCTGTGTGCGTGATAGTCCCGCGGTTACTTTAGAAACATGGGCATCTATATAGGGACGGATACATTCAGCGATGCTTTCCGCCATTTCCGAACGCTCAGATACCGGAGTGCTTTTCGCAGCAACCAAAATGGGTTGCACGCACTGAGGTAAACGCTGGAACCATAGTTTCTTTAGTAAGGACACATCCATGTGCGATGACCCGAGCAGGTGGCGCATCTTAATTATTATGGTAGATGGCTTTTTGTTGGCAATTTCTAAGTTGCCGAACACCAGCTGTATCCTAGATCGTTCGGACGGAACCGTGCGAGAAATTACGGCTTGTTTGACGATACGGTAACGGGCACCTATGGGTGCAGTAAGGACTGCGTCGCGTACCTGTAATAACACATCCGCGAGGAGTTTCTGCGCTAAATGTGAAAACGTGGCGGAGTCATCAATTATATTTTTAGAACTAAATGCAGTTTCTAAAGAATGAAACTAATACCCAGGGTGCTGTGGAATAAAGCTGGGTATTGTGATGATAGTCGAAGCCAAAATAACGCGTTTAGAATCACTCATGATAAACAGGAGCAATTGATGCAAATAAAATGCACGATTAAACGAGGTAAAAAAATCTACCTGAAGACTCCGATGTAAAGCGGAAAATTTTTGACGTACCAGAAAATATACACGAAGAATGCGTGTATGTCGGGCTCACCAATTTGTTGTAGACCAGATTACTACAATAATGTCCCAAAGAATGTTAGAGAAAAGGCACAAGAGATGAAAGGTTTATCGCGGTAGCCAAAACGTGTACAGAGCGTTCACGATGCACGCACGAACGAACGGAAGTTAATTATTGTCAAGGTAAATGTTTTGATAAAGAAAAACAAGCGGTGTTACACATACTGTAATTCGAGTGAGCGTCGTTTGTTCTCACTACAATTCATCACATTTGGCGTCGCGATCAGCAATTATTCGTTGCAAATTCAATTCTGGAACCTCTCGACATAAATGCTGGAGAAATTGAAGACTATTTTGAAAGATTTAAAATTTGGTGTATGACACGACCGAAATCAGAAAATGATAAAAAGTCTGTTTATTTTTTAAATTCAATCGGAAAATCTGCTTATACGTTAATAAAAAATTGGCATATCCGGATTGGCCCATTTCCCTTCCATACGAAACGCTGAAGACGCTTTTATTGGAGCACGTAATCCTGTACATTTCGAACCAACCGAATGTGCAAAATTTCATTCTCAAAACAGAAAATTACCTGTATTATAAATACGTACATCAGGCCCACGATGGAATATGCGGTTCAAGCATGGTCGCCATGGCTTAAAAAAGATGTTGCGACTTTGCAACGAATATATCATCGAGCTACCAAACTTGTCACTGGACTCAGCCGGAAACCCTACAATGAGCGAATCAAAACGCTGAAATTATTTGAGAATATCCACCGTCGACTCCGAGGGGATTGTATTCTGGTTTACATATTTGATACTGAGATCAACCCTCTACAATGCTTTATTGAATCTCGGGAGCTCGCATAATACAAGAGCTACACACATTTACTCTACTGTCCCTCCTCGATACTCAACTGCAGACGACATTTTTTTGCCGTGCGAGTTTGTTTTACTTGGAACAATCTGCCAGATAATGTTGTAAACTCACCAAACCAGCAAACTTTCAAGAGAATCCTTGATGCCTTTTTGACCCTAAACCCGTGCATCGAAGAAAACTATACATCTTAACACCATACACCTAAATTTTTTATCCCACCAATCGAAAACAATGTCTGCCCTTTAGATATTTACTTGATTCTTGAACTGCTCAGTAAGCAATCTAATCCGATTTTGCTTGTTATATTATTCGTTGTTGTCATATTATTCTGGTGTTTTTTGTAAGATCTCATAGCTTTTTAGACCATTAAAAACCTTGAATTACCTTGAATTGAATGGTGCGTCAGTCCAATCAAGGAATTCGCGATTTTATTCTACAATTGTTAATTCAGGCAGCAAAATGCAACTTCGGTGAATTGTTAGAAATGCAATTGAAAGATCGTCTAATTGCTGGAATACATGACAGTGTTTTGCAGAATGAACTCTTGAGGCTGCCAAAACCCTCTTTTAAAGATGTTCGAGCTCACTGTGAACAGTATGAAGATGCGCGTGTGGCAACAACAGATTTGTTGCCAGCAGAAAATTCCGTCATGTTCAATACACATAAACGTGAAAAAGCCAAGGCTCTGATGCAGACAAATGATGATGATACCTTAACTATGCCGCTTGGCGAAAAAGGAAACGTTGACTTTCATACATCCTATCATAGTATGGAGAACACTCCCGTTACTCTGGATATTCAAACTGCATCTGGAAAGACAGTTCGACCGATTTCTAACAGTGCCATTGCTCGTGCTAAAGCTCTTTTGTGTGATGATGAAAAGTTGACCTCCCTATCAAACGACTCAAGCGTTACTCCTGTAAACACGTCCACATCCGCCCGTATCATTGATTCATACGGAATATCTGGTTTTCATTACCAAGAAATTGGCTTCAAAGTTAGCAAACTTCAGAATTCATCAGATACCATTTCAAAAAAATCGCCGAACTCATCTTATCAAGCGAATTCAGCACTGCCAATTAGTTCATCTAAACGATCGTCAGATAATGTACTTTTCAAAACCGCTAGAGGAAAAGCCTTAATGGCACCTTCGACTACTGCCATTAAAAAAGCGATACAATTGTTTGCAACAGTTTCGGGTTCGCCTGAACCTCCTTGGAGATCAGAATGATTGCTAAACAAGCCGTACCGGGATTATAAAAACCCAGGATCATTTGCAAACTGTGGTGGTTGTGGTGATTGTTCGAATAATGATCAATAATATTCATTCATCATCATTCATCCAATAATAATCAATAATACTGTTATTCAAGTTCTGGTTGTCATTCATTCATTCTGGTTGTTATTCAATACATACTGTAATTCAAGTGAGCGTCGTTTGTTCTCACTTCCATTCTTGGTTTGTTTATTCAATTCAATACAATACAATTCATCACAGAGCACCACATAACTTTGATTGCTACTTCCAGTTGAAAGCAGTTTGTGCGCTGAAAATCGGAAAAAAGTGCAGTATCATAGGGTATAGAAAGTTATAGCTTTTCAAACTTTATGAAGCAAATGAAGAAAGTGCATATCTAAACGGTCTTTAAAATAAAAAGGTAAGGGACAGACACAACAAAAAGTGGTAGATTGTTCCAGGTTTGTGCAACACGAACGGCAAAAAAGTGATTACGACAGTCCAACCTGCTTTGTTGATGGGCATTTTTTAAATGATGGCCACGCGTACGATTGCCGGTAGCAAGCACAAACAGTTCTTTACAGGGATGGCATTCTTCAGTGAGTATCCTGTAAGCCAGTTTCGAGTCGCCACGGATTCGACTGTACTTGGATGAAAAAGGTTTGGTGAAGTGAGACGATCTTCGTAAGTATAACACTCAAGCCCCTTTACCAGTTTTGTGGCATGGCGTTGAGGCCGCTCAAGTAGAAGTTCGTCACGTTTCAGCCACAGATGCCAGACGGAAACCGCATACTCCAAATGAGGGCGAACGTACGAAGTTAGGAGGGCTGGAAAGAAGCGTATGTCAAACCGACCGAGAGCTCGCTTCAGTAGACCAACGTTTCAATGCGCCACACGCGATGCCTTGATACATCCGAAGTCGTTCTGAACTAACACACCAAGGTCTCTCTCTTGTCGACTAGCGAGAAGCTGGACATCACCCAGGGTATAAATGGGGTTATCCTCGTTTCGAATGCGAAGTACACGACATTTTCCAGCATTGAACGGTAAATGGTTCGCTACAGACCAGGCGTAAAGGGAATTTAAATCAGACTGCAAGTCGCTAATAGCGTTTGGGCAAGAAAGCTCGCGTCATATTTTGATGTCATCAGCAAACATTAGAAATGGGGATGTAACTTCTTTGCCGATGTCATTGACGAATAAAAGAAAAAGTCTTGGTCCAAGAACCGATCCTTGGGGTACTCCATATTCAGTAGGGAAGGTCTCGTAAAGCGTCTCACGCACCCGCACACGAAGAGTCCTGGAGGACAGAAATGCAGCTATCCATGACAAGAGTGGAGGGCCAATTCCAAGAGTACGTAGCTTATGAATAAGTACCGTGATGGGAGGGTTACGACAAAACTGGTAGATCTTTCAAAACACGAGAAAGAAAAATTTAAGGCAGTTCAACCGGCTGGGTTGGTGAGCTAGCTTGAAGACATGTCCCCGGGTTCCGGAACTGGGTGCCATCAAAAGCAGTCCATGGCACGGATGTTTGTTCTCCTTAAGGATCTGGAAAACCAGTATCAGATCCCCTTGGATTCGAGAGTAGCTCATCAGTTTAGCAAACTGAGTCATTTTACGAGCTTTGTGAATCTCCGTTGAGGCTGCTCTAGGACGTGATGATCACGCTTTAGCCATGGAGAACAAACGGATACCGCATATTTCAGGTGGGGTCTGATGTACGCGTGTAGGAGCGAGGAAAAGTGACGGTGGTCAAAAGACCTGAAGACCCTTTTGAGTAGCCATACGTTGCGATTGGCGACTGATGATGCGCGGGAACATTATGCTGAGCACCCAAGATCACTTTGACCCAATACGCTGACTTCAAATGGGAGAACCAATGTACCGTTGCGGCTCTGCGTGTAGGCAAGGTACTTTTTCGGCTGAAATCAGTGTTATCGAGCAGAAATCCCGATGTATTCCTGCCACTTTACAAGGCATTAGTTTCGCCGCATCTTGAATATTGTGTCCATGCGTGGTGTCCTTTTCAGAATTGTTGAAATTCAACAAAATACGCTCTCGCAATTCTTGAAAGGGCGATGCAACTCATATCTCCGTGACCCGATAAAGTGAACTCTTTATACAATTATATGCGTTTGAAGTTGCATTTGGAACATCATACATGAATAAACATTGCGGTCCAGACCTACCCAAACTGCAATTAACCCATTTTAACAATTACTGTCGTATTCGTTAAAAACATGAACCTTAATCATTTATTTTTCGGATATTCTATCAACTCTATGTCTTAAACAAGGTACTATTTGTCGAAATGTTATCGAACTATTTTTTACGGTTGTTGTAAAAAAACAATTTATTTATGTTTGACCATAACATTTGTATATTTACCGTTTTTATTTGCTGTACTTATTCATGAAAACAAATGATCATGTATGGCATGACTTGGTGTATCCAAGACTATACATTATTATTATTAATAATATTATTATTATTATTACTACAAAATGGATATCCTTGCTTGCTAATTTGTTTAGTATAGCCTCCCATCTGTGTATGAGTCGAAAAGCATAACTATGTCATCAGCACAGACCAAATCGTTAAGCTGCCGCCTGACAATGTGAACACTGAATGTTGGGGTTTCTTCACTGCATAACTCCATGTAGCGCTTCTGAGCTCTGCAGCTAACACCGTGCTAAATTGATTGGCCACCTGTAGTGAGCTGCAGACCGAAACAGGCTGGAGTCTCGCTGCAATTTCCGATTCTATTTTCTTTTTCATGTCTGTCTATGCCTGGACAACCTGACAGTATCTTAGCCCACGTTCAGTCTATGACTGCGACCCTTTGCCTGGATCAGGTTTGTGATTTCATCAACTCCTTGATGGCATCAATTTAAACTTCAGCAGAAAAGTAGAAATCAAACTGCCTTGTCGGATGATACTTGTAGTTGGTGATTTAGGCGCAAGATAGTTGTAAGTCCTGACGCATCCGGGTGTAGTAGCGTAAAGCACAAGCAATATATTTTTATACATTTGCGAATCGCCTTTATACAATAAGGTCCTAAACAGTACATTTCGATATACTGAGTCAAATGCATCGATTGTCGACCGCAGTTCTGTCAGAGAGGAAAAATGTTGGCACAGCCCTTATCAGGCGAAAAGTAGCTTGCTGCTTTCTGTTCTGCGCTACTTTATGAGTCCTTAATGTTCTAAGGCATATGAACACGGAGAATCTCGTGATGTTGGGATTGAAACTTATACCACGTTGGTTATAGCTGAGACTCCGCACATATCTTTTGAATATCGGTATGATAACCTATTTTTTTAAAATTCCGATGGATAGATTCCGACAGCTACACCCCGCCTAGAATTTGGCCACTCTCCTCGAACAAAACAGGTAGTCTGTCACTGAGGCCAGCAGCTTTAAATCGTTTCTTAATTACTAAGAGGGTCTATGTTAACAGGCCAAGGATCATACCGCGTCCGATGAAATAGGAGGCCAGCTAAATTGTTCTTGAAGATATTCAGCCTAGCGCGAGAAGCCGTGATTTTTATTAGTGATAACAGTATCGTCTGATTTAGTGATGGTCTCACTTACGCCTGTGTTTTTGAGGCCTGTCGAAGAGTTTGCGCACGTGACAAACATCAAATTTGAATTTCAAGGTCAACGTGAAATTTCGCTCCGTCACTTTTATAACATTTGTTTAATTTAAGTTTTCAATATTACATTACTGACAATGGTTCTCCGTAACTCAAAAACTGTTCGTCGTAACTCGTCGACTACGTCAAATCCACCAATTACTCGTAAGAAATCTCAGGAATCCAAAAGCTCACCGGGACTTGCCATTTGCGGTGAAACCGGATGTTCAACTTCGGTTTTAGAAGGAATAGAATGCAGCATTTGTTGTACCTGGTTTCAATCTGGTTGATCAGGTTTGACGCCTGCTGATTTTATTGCCCACCAAAAAATTCAACTATGCTCTGGTTTTTCAAAGCCTGTACAAACAACCCCACTGTTCGTTTTCTGCATAAACTATTAGATCAACAATCGAAAATAATAGCATCCCTTGAAAAGCGACTGAGCCAATTAGAGGGAATAAATGTTTCTTCAAATTCTCAACCGTTGCAGATTGAAAAACTCGCACCTCATCCCGTTCCCACATTCGCGTCGTTAGTCGCGGGAAACTCACCAGCAACCAAAAGTGATGTTCCTCTTTCTACAGAGGAATTCACTCAAGTGATGTCATCAACTAGGAAGCCAGTTGCTTCTCAGAATTTCCCTGGTCAGTCTGATTCATTGACAATAATATGCTCTAATGTGCCGGAAACTACGTCTCCCTGCTTTAAAACTCGTCAGCAAGCTGACACACAGCAATGGTTTGCATTATGCGATACCCTTCACGTGTCTGCTAATCCAGTAAGTTTAGTACGTTTGTCACGTCACCCGAACTCACCTCATTTTGGCGAACCGAGACTTCTAAGAGTAACGCTCAACGCAACGGAAGATATCGAAAATGTCTTGCTTGCCGCTCACACCTTGAACCGGGGGTCAACTGCAATTCGTATACATCCGGACATTCCCTGGAGTGAACGCCGACTGAAAAAGCAGCCGTCGTATAATTGGAAAGAAGCAAGTGACAAAAAAGTATCTTTCTCTATGGCGTTCCGGAACTCGTCGATGACGATGCCGCTAAATCTGCGACCCACGACTGTGATCAGTGGCGTTTTATTCAGTCGCAAAGCAGAATTTCCGGTACTCTTACTACTGCCGTCAAACGCTTACCGAATTCGCTCAGTTACAAGGGCCAGGGTCCAAGGATATTGAAAATTACTTTTCATTCTGAAGATATGGTTCACACTGCTCTACAGGCGTGGTACCAATTTAAACACCTAGCCCCCGCGGAAATTCGCTTGCGAGCGGCTGCTGACAAGCCAAAACCCAAGCAACCCCTAAACACAGCGGTACCCCCCTCTCCTGACGTATCTGCGCCATTCTCAGAGGATATGCGCCTCGCACACACGGGGGTTCGACTTCGCTCCGCAGTCGACAAACCACAGCCTCGTCTACAATCACCAGTCGCGTCGGATGGAGACCAATCTGCTAGCGAATTACACACGACTGTTTCAAAAAACTCCCAGGAGCCAGCTTCATCGGGGCCGGTGGAATAAGTGCACCTTCAAATCGCACACTGTACACTGCAATCGCGCAGCCTTTCATGCTGTTACACAAATGCTGCTGGTTTTATGAGCAAACTCCCGGAGCTCCGTTACCGCCACTCCCTTTGTGCATGGGACCTAATAGCCGTCACTGAGACTTGGTTATCGAGCGCAGTTCTTAATGCGGAACTCACCCTCCCCAATATGTCCTTACTTCGTCGGGATCGTGCAACAAGAGGTGGTGTCCTGCTCTATTATCATGAATCACTTCGTTGCGAACCATTAAGCGACCCATCGTTATGTGACTCTGATGTTCTATGGTGCCAAATATCACTCAAACAAGACAGTCTTCTCCTGATTGCGGTTGTTTATAGACCACCCAGTAGCCATGCACAGCTTGATTCCTTCCTTATCTCTTCACTTCGGCACGCTCTAAACAAACGATTTTCCCACATCCTAATAATGGGAGACTTCAATTGTCCTAGATTTTGTGGAGACCTTGTTTCTCAACCGTTTGCCGCTGAACTGTCTGACTTACTAGCAAACTATCCATTGTACAACCACGTTCGTGAAGCGACTCGGTTTCGGGACATGAATGCACCATCCATTCTAGACTTTATCATCACAAATGAAGAGTTAATGATTGAGAATCTTTCCTTTACTCCTCCTCTCGGCCATAGTGACCATGTTGTTTTGACATTAACTTTCGTTACATTCATGGACTACTTTAATGAAACCCGTCCACAAACTCGTTGGATTACCGACATAGGATTGTTCCACGAACTTGTTGCTGCCAATTCATGGGACTTCTTAATGTCTGACAAGATCGATGTTGCTTGGACCACGTTTCTCACTCACTGGCACGTTTTGCTGCGCGCTTCCAGCCACGAGAAGCCTTTTCATCATAAGAAACCGGACTCATTCCTTCGCAGCCGAACGAAGAAAGCCATAGCACAGCGAAACCTGGCATGGCGATGTTATCGGACAGGAAGAAACAAAAATGACTGGGAAAACTACAGTTCATTGCGAAACTATTGTACATACCTCAGCTGCCAAGATAAAACTCAATATGAATTGCGTATTGTAACGTTGTAGAATCTGATCCGAATTGAGTTCAAAAGGAAGTCACGTTAGTATAGAATAAGTAACGCTTTACTTATCTAGAACGAGAGTACATGAGCTGAAATGTAAATATGAAAGTTTAGTAACTGTATGCAAAAGGTGTACATCACAAACAAGTAACAATCATGACATTCACCCCGGCTTTGTTTTGAGTCAGCTCGTACGATTGAAGGCTAAATTAATTTTAGGCTTCACGATTTCTCAGATCGTAGGGGCGAACCCGTTGCTGCTTTTCTAGTAGTTCCGGGTAATTAGGGATAAGGGTTTCATGCGATGACATCGGCAACATATCCACTGATCGGGAATTATTGTTGTGGTCTTCCTGTGTTACATCCGAGGTCCTTTGTTCGATGTTTGTATCGGAGTCAGGATGATCACAATGGCCTGTTGTCGTTTCCCGAACTGTTGGGGCTAAACGGCGGAGTGATACAGTTTCCGTTCTGCCATCTTGATGAGCAATACGAGCGTAATGAGGGTTACAACTCAGAAGCTCCACTTCTTCCACCAACGGTTGATACTTAGATGACCGATCGCATCGCTGCAGGAGGACCGAACCTGGCGTAGTTAGCCAATAAGGCAGAGAGGTCCCAGAACAAGAGCGTCGAGCATATTGAAACATGCGTTCATGAGGTGTGTGGTTCGTAGATGTGCACAGCAATGACCGGAGGCTGTGTAGAGCATAAGGTAAAACAGTCTCCCAACAAGTTATCGGTAAATTATGAGTTTTCAGAGCAAGGCTGATTGTTTTCCAAGGTGTGCCATTGAGACGTTCTACCTGGCCGTTGCCTTGTGGATTATATGCTGATGTGTGACTCATGGCGATTCCTTTCTCAGTCAGAAAGTTTTTGAGTTCAGAAGACAAGAATGACGAACCCCTGTCAGAGTGGATATAGGCAGGCATCCCGAACAATGTGAACAGTTGTGTGAGACAGCCAATCACAGTAGCTGATGACATATCCGCACATGGAAAGGCAAAAGGAAATCGAGAGAATTCGTCTATTAATGTTAACAAATATCGATTTCGAGTACTTGAAGGTAAAGGACCTTTGAAATCTATACTTAGACGCTCGAAAGGCTGTGTGGATTCAATGAGGGTACCGGAAGACCTGAAAAACCGTGGCTTTAGTTCAGCACACACTCTGCAATTGGCAATGACTCGTTTGACATCGTCTACCGAATAAGGAAGATTTTTGCACCGGACAAAATGAAACATTCGGGTGATTCCTGGATGGCAGAGTGAGGAGTGCAGCTCCTTCAGTTGTTCAGGGTTAGTAATGGACGCACAGATGTTACGTGATAAAGTGTCCGCAACATGGTTTTCTTTACCCGGTCGATACACAACATCATACTTGTATTCGGAAAGCGCGATTTTCCAGCGCTGTATCTTATCGTTTTTGATTTTACTCTTTTGGCTGCCACCATACATAAATGCAACCGAGCGCTGGTCAGTGACCAGTTTAAATGGTCTACCAAGTAGATAGTGCCTCCATTTCCTGATGGATTCAACAATGGCGTATGCCTCCTTCTCTACAGCCGAGTGATTTTTTTTCGCTAGGATTGAGTGTCCTCGAGAAAAAGGCAATGGGTTTATGGTTTTGGCTAAGAGAAGCGGCAATGGCGACATCAGAAGCATCTGTTTCGATGACCAATGGTTCATTATAGTCTATCGTAATAAGTATGGCACATTCAAGTTCGCTTTTCAGATTTTCAAAGGTTGAATGGACGTCGTCAGGTAGAGGGAATGTTTTGTTTTTGACCAGTTTATTTATTTTGTCAGAAAACGTAGGTATCCAATGAGAGTAGTAAGCAAACATTCCAATCACGCGTTGCAATTCTTTAGCGTTACGTGGGGGTGGTAGTTTACGAATAGGTTCCATACGTTCTGGGTCAGGTCTAATCACACCTTTGGAAACCTTGTAACCCAAGAGACAGATCTCCTTGGCGGTGGTGACAGTCTTACTATCATTAAGTGTTATTCCATACTTCCTTGTAGCTTTCATGAACGACTCGAAATGAGCATCATGCTCCTCCTGAGTGTTACCACAAACCGTGACATTGTCTATGTAGGCATATGTGTTTTTCAAATTTTCGGACTTAATGTTGTAGAATCTGATCCGAATTGAGTTCAAAAGGAAGTCACGTTAGTATAGAATAAGTAACGCTTTACTTATCTAGAACGAGAGTACATGAGCTGAAATGTAAATATGAAAGTTTAGTAACTGTATGCAAAAGGTGTACATCACAAACAAGTAACAATCATGACACAGGCTTGTGCTTTCATACCATAGATACTTAGAAATTCTATCCCAGTTTTCATTTACATTTGAATCGCTAGATAACTGAGGGGAAGATTTTGAAGTCTGCAAGAGTAAACCCCAGTCTACAAGCCTAAAATTGCGTCTAGGACGAGAGAAAGGTTTGCGAAAACGCAATATCGCTTCGAAGCTTATCATTACGTGATCACTTTTGCCGAGCGGCGGTAGGTACTTTAAATGACTAATGGCTTCTAGCTGGGACGACAATACCAAGTCAAGAGTAGATGGAGTGCATCCATGGCGAAACCTTGTAGGATCATTGACATGCTGGTGCAGCGCATGATTATGGAGCCATTCGAGAAAGGTGTCAGATTGCTGGGTGACTAAACCAGTGGGGACAGGCCAATCTATGTCTGGGAGGTTGAAATCACCCAAGATAAGTACACTGTGAGCTGAGTGAAACAAACCGTCGAGTGTCTCAATAAGCTGTGTAAACTCCTGTATGGATGCACTGGGAGTGACGTAGACACAAGCAATTGCGAGAGATGACTTGTAGCAAGTCAGAACACTCGTAACAACTTGGACGTTTTCAATGGCAAGAGATATCCCTGTACCCATGTTGTGCAAACCATACTCCAAGAGCAGTGCAACGCCACCGCCTCTCCTATCGCCCGGCCTATCGCATCTTATGAAGAGATACTGTTCACTGATGTTTACCGGCACCTCATCAATCGCAGACAGCCAGGTCTCAGAAAGCGCAATAACCCTTGGGTGTAACTGAGCCACGCAGAGAGAAAGTTCAGTCCACTTATTCCTGATGCTGCATACATTTGCATACAATACTTGGGCACTGGTTATTCGTGCTTCTGAAACTAGTCCTGTTTGGCCCTCGGTCGAAGCACCCGAGGAAGCTGCACGTTTTTTGGCGTGCTACTTAGAGCAGGAGCATCAGTTTCGTCAGCCTCTTGCGTTAACGTAACGGACCGTTGCCTGGCAATTGAGACCGCATCCATAGAAGAGAAGCAACTACTGGAGTCATCGTCTCGGGTGCCATCGTCAATTGCGCTGAGACAATCAACGTCATCTGGACCGAAAGAAATCTGGACGCTTGATTGGCTCGTTAGCCACATACAGTCCTGTGCAAACTGAACTGAACTGGACAACAAGACTAGTGGCAAAGTGCTGTTCGGTATGCCCGTCTGTGACTGAATAGCGTTTTGCGCTGCATCCGGGTTAAGAATGACCGATGTTCTCATTGCTACGTTTCTCCTATTGGAATCAGAATCATTTTGCCGAATCCGGGACGGAGGGTTGTCGGGCTTCACCTGAAGTTTATCTAGCGTTGAGTTTGCGATATACTCAGCCCTAGCCAGGAATGCATCCCGATCCGCCTGGTAATTAAATTCAACCAGGATTGGTCGAGGGCAGTTACCCATCCTCCATCTTCCTACTCGGTGGATTCGCACTGTGGAAGTAGAAGGCTTCATATCCACCATTCGGAGAAGATCGTTTATACACCTACGATCAAGATCTCTGCGAGACTTAGATTCCTTAATATATGGTTCCGCTCGATTAAAAACTACTACATTTCTAGTTCTAGATTTCGGAGCAGAGGAATTGCTGTGCAGTGATTCGATTTGCTGACGCAAACCATTTAATTCCTGAATAATTTGCTCCAGCATAGGCGAACCGGCATCAATTGAATGTTGCCGTTTTCGTGTACTAACCTTACTGGCCTTAGTACGCTTCTTGGAGGTGCCAGTTACATTGGCCACCTTGGAGGTGGCAGCTTGCCTGGGTGGACGGGTTACCTGGCTAACCTGTTCGACTTTCCCCTCAGCTGCAGCTAATCTAGATTTTTTATTCGCACGTTTTTTCAAAGTTCTCCGTACATTGGCCTCCTTGGGAGGATGGTGTAACTCGTTAACTTTGTCAACTTCCGCCTTGACTGCAGTTGTCGCACAAAACAGATGCATAGGTTTGAGTGGGTACGACGTTAGACGGGCTAGACGAAATTTCACTATTTTGAGGTTTTACAATAATAAAAGCAGAGTCACTGGCAGCCTTATGGCAGGAGCCGCAATACCACTGTAACCAGCGGTACTTTGCGTAAATCCCATAGTGAGATTTATGTATGCTAGAGCAGCTAGGTTGAGCCCAACGCTTGCACGCTGTGCACTCAATGCCCCTGGCCACTTTTTGCAGCAATTGCCGTTGAGGCAAACATTAATTGTACTCATCTTACGGCGAGAAATATAAGTAACGATAATGTACCGAAAAAAATAAGACGGATTCAATCACAAGCGTAATTAATCAGCACGAAATATAATGGACGATTTGGTTTTTATAAAATAGTAAATAGTTAGTCTATTTTACAGTAATTTCACAGAATAGCGAAAATGCGTAATAATTTTTAGCAGAGCGTGGAAAATACAACCAAGTTTAACGTACCGCGAATCAATAGGTGAGGAGAGACATTAGTGCGTTCCAACGACAACTATTAAAGAACAACAAGAACAGGAACAACTATAAAATAACGGATAAAAAATTTGCACAGTTCAGTTCAGTTGCACAGGACAGTAAGTGGCGAACGAGCCAATCGAGCGTCCAGAATTTCTTTCGGTGGAAAGCTGCAGAGAAGCAACCACCACTGCCAAAGCGTTTATTCTTATTGTGGTTTGGATATCCTCGACGATCGCGATGCCAAGGGATTATCCAGGTTGTATTAAGGAAGCACCACGTAATGAATGATGCTGGAAAGATAAGAATAATTTCTCCTCACCAGTACGGTGAGGGGTCAGCTAAAGAAGAGCTGTGTTTTAAACAAACAGAACTTTAGCATTTACTTACTTACCAAACAACGATAAAAATGGTGACCAACCTAATCTTGCATAAAAATTAGGGGGAGAATTCAGGAAAAAGCTTACCCCAGATGCGGTCCAAACCCTGCTTAAAACTTGCGACAAAACTGCATGATATAAGTTCTTCTGGAAGCCGGTTCCAGAAATTCACCACCCTGAGGCTGAAAAAGTTTTTCCTGGAGTCTAGTCTATATCGCTCCTTGAATGAAATGAATGAATGCACAAGCCTGATCCAGGCAAAGTGCCGTACAGTCAGAGACTGCACGTGGGCTGAGATACTGTCAGGTTGCCCAGGCCTAAACAGATATGAGAATGAAAATAGAAATGGTAGTGAGACTCCAGCATGATTCAGCATGCAGCTCACCACCGATGGCCAATCAATTTAGCACGATGTTAGCCGTACAGCACAGAAGTACTGTACGATTGCACATCCTTAGCAAATTTGCGTGAATGACCCGGGTGCCCAGCTCAGGACTTAAGGCAAAGAAGTCGGTCATGATAACGCCACTTAACCCCTTCAAGATCCT
>JACCGJ010008965.1:0-27116 GCA_013407085.1 Atriophallophorus winterbourni
ATTCTTCTTCTTCTTCTATTAATTAGACGAGTTTTACGATGCATTACTTTTAACTACTTTCAATTCAGAATTATCTGTTATTGAAAAGAACGATATTTAATAATTTATGTGTACATAATTTTCGCCATCCAAGTTTAAACTAATCTGATCAACTGAGCATTTTGCAATCTCAAATTTCGGTGGTCTCTGATTCGAAAAAACCTATTCAGTAAACAAATACTTTACACCTTCACTGGTTAGCTTTGTAGAGTATTTAATATTATTGAGCGAGTTGCTTAAGACATGTTGCATCAATATAACACAGCTCGGTAAACGCTGCAGCTTGCGATTCGTTCATTAGCCTATCTAATAGTTTGTTTTGTAGCCGTTTTGTACACAACGATCTCACGTTAAACATCGAAACTTTGAAACGTCACAACGTGCTGAGGTTTTGTTGACGCATTGCTGAATGACGTATACTGAATAATAATTAGATATCTGAAGCTGACGAATGCAATTAGCCTATTGGATCGTCAGCGTATGTGGTGGTAAATAAGCGGATAAAATGAGCGAGTCCATTAATCATCAATAAAAGTGTAACCAACGCTAGTTTCTCATTAGACTGGTGTGCGGAATGTCTGAAGACAATATACGTGAAATTTACTCGTGGAGCCTACCATTCCCTATTTTTGTGTCATTGTCAACTCCATCATATCGTGATAATAAAAATGGAACAAATTCGAATATGCCGGCTAACATACTCACTTCTGTGTGTTCAAACATCGTTGTTCGTTGTACGGACCCTCTGTATCAGTGGCATTCGAGTATAACCTTGTTATACACTGTTTAAAAACTCACTAAAACTAATCCGACTGTATCCACCTGATGACAGCAAACAGCCATAAACCGGTAGCTAAGTGTAAATTCGGAGGATGTGAGCAATACATCCCTCTGGTCATCCATAGGCGCCTCGAGTGCTTCATCACGAATAACTATCTGATTCTGTGGTTCGTTGTACGAGCTTTATGCACCGATGGCTCCCGAGTATAACGTTGTTTACTTACTACTGTGTTTATAATCATTCTTGTCAAAATTACACTATAATAAATGATAAAATGATTTTCGTATTTTCCATATTCGGTTGTCCCATCTAATTGGACTCGAGCTTCTCCAGCCCTTGAGAAAGCAGTCACAAATGAATTTCTCAAAATGCAGATCCACAATTGAGCTATTCGTGAAAGCATTGTTGAATTGTTAGTGGATTAACGTTATGAGACCAAACTCACGTAGACGCTGTTTCAACTAATGGTTTTGAACTAAAATAGCGTATTTGCATGGGTTAACATCTCACAGCACAACAGTCGACCGGTTTAGTGCTGTTTGCACTCATCATGAGCAGCAGGATCAGGGTTCGCATGCCCTTGATGTTCAATAACATTTTTTTGTGATCTTCAATGGCTTACGTTTATTCGAAATTTATTCATCTAAGTTTATTTGAAAACCCGCTAGGAAATGTATGAACGATTGGAAACTAGATTCTCATTTAAATAAAACGAAACGTTACGTGTTCTTCATCAGGATGAATTTTATATGGCGGAGCACAAAGATAATCCTCTCTAATTTTAAAATACCTTGATGTGGAAAAAAACATGAGATGAAAAAAATATATAAATTATTTCACTTTTAGTGATTCGCAACACTACTCGTGAAACGGGATTTGTGCATCACACACAATTTCCGATCACTCTGTTGTTGAGTTTTCAGCAAAATATTCAGAGTGAAAGTATCAACTCCACAAATGAGCGGTTGACCGCGATACTTGTTTAGCAGTGACAAATTTATCGACCAGATGTTGAGCATGTTCATCAATTTTGACCAGAATATCCGTGAAAAACACGGAAAGACAACGTTTAAAGGTCAACCGAGGCTGTCAACTCTGCGGCTTACCACGTAAAAGTTTCACACAGTCCAGACTCAACACATTTTTAGCTGATAATTATTTTAACATATGGATTATACTATCACTTTAGAAAATCATATATCAAAATTTGAGATTAGTTTGTCTGTCGAAATGACTCACTAATTTACTGGTTCAAACCGATTCGCGAAATGAAGATGATGTTACTCATAATTGCTACTCCGATATTTTTAAAGCTTTCGATCGGATCAATCATGAATTTTCGAAATTAATGTCTAAAGCACAGATAATATAGAAACTGTTCATGAAATATATATAGGTCGTCATCCTATCCGTAGATAAGTCTATTATGGTGCGAGCTGCATTTTAAGAGAAATAGACGTCACAATTGTTACTCTTAATCGTGCTTGTTCTGAACTATTCTCATTTGAATGTTTGTGGAATATAAAATCGGAGCTTGGGCATCATAGTCTGATCACGTGACTCACAGAGTCTGCACGACTTGTCATTCAGCGGCGTTTGATCCAGGAGGAGCTGGTGGATTGGACTTCGTTCAATATACTCAAGCGCATGTAAGTATTGCTTAGCAGCTCACCGATCGATGAGCGCATTTTAAAACAAGGCTTCCAGCAACGTCTCACATTACATGTTTAACAATTATTGGCTAACATTGTGAACAGAATGGATATAACCCAACTGACGGCAATGGCATATACGTTTGTCGAGATGGGTCACGAACTGCAAGCGCATTCACTAGAACGGATCCGGGTGACAACCATCACGATCGTGCTATCCGCGGTTTGAAAATTCATCTTAACAGGTTTATGAGGGATGAGAGAACCGACAAGATTCGCAGCGCGAATAAAGGGAGAAACTGCGTGTACCACGCGCGCTTTGAATTTAGAGAACGAACCTGTTCTAAGCCGTGCAAATTTCAGAAAGATGGAAACTGGAATGTCAGGTCGTGATATCAACCGCAATGCCACGCATTTGATAGAAGGTTCGCCATTTTCATGTACGAGGTGTTGATACAAACATGAAAGTATTTTGATGATACTGGAGCTCAGATAAGTTTGATATCTTCACGGTCACTGCGCGCGAAAAGGTTATTCAGTATCTTGTTTCGCGCAGTCAATGGGATACCTATACGTATATACGGTAAAAAATATATGACTCTTAATTTAGGCCTCATGAGACCGGGAAATACGACGACAACTGCACGCCTTCAGGCCATGTTTACATCGACAAAGTCTGACCGATGCCAAATTCGAAAGGCCAAAGATATATTCCTGACGTGTGTATATCATACCACGCGTTGGTCGGTAGCTGTTTTTATCCAGGAAGCAATAGCTAGCTAATTTGTATCACACGGATACTTCTTACGGCAACCATAAATCGTGACCACAGACCACGGTGCGCATTTCGAATCGAAGTTATTCCAGGACATCACAAGGCTGCTCGGAACTCAACGGACTAAAACTACAGCTTACCACCCCGCTATAAATTTGCTGGTTGAAAAAATGCAATGACAGTTAAAAACCTCCTCGCTAGTTCAACCAGACCTAATCACAGATTGAACAGCTTCCAATGGTTCTACTGAGCATGCGGACTTTGTTTGAACCGGACCAGGAATGCTCATCAGCAGAGCTACTTTGCGGTACTACTCAGAAGCTCCCAGTGTACCTCGTACATGGATACCAGAGTAACCATTGCATAGATCTCAGTGATGATGTACATTGTTTGCGTGCAACTGTGAAGTTAAAACAACCATACACAACGTGACAACACTGCAACACAACGTAGATCCCGTTCAAGTTAACTTCCAACTTCCATGGGTTGGTCAGGGCAGACGCAGTTTGCGAAACACTGAAAGCTCCATAGGACGCTCGTTTCGAATTCCTTAAACGTCATCTAGAGCACTCTGTCATGGACATCGGAGGTTGATAGGAAACGATATCCATCAACAGATTGAATCCAACCTTTATTGCAAAAGAACTAGGTTGAGACATGTTAACTGGAGCGCCTGAAATAAATCAACGCAATCAAGCAATAGTACACAAAACACCTAAATTGTGTGTAAAACAAAATCAGGTTACTACCTTCTTTTTCCCGATAAATTATCATGAGCATGAACTCAAAAGCACACAAACGTATCCCACACTTCTTTTCCTATTCAAGGTATGGTTGAGAAGAAATCGCACTGGAATGAGCTGAACTAACTTCCAGTGAACAATACCATTAGGTCACAGTGGAGTGACAAGCAGTGATGGGTCATTTTCTATCATTTGCACATAAACTCCGGATATCTATTTTGCCATTCGTTGCTAGAACGGGTGCAACCTATTTTGGGGCCTCCGATTTGCCTTGTTTCAATCCCAATGTTTGGCTCTCAGTATTCTCAGAACTGGTGGGGCGTTGTGTAATAATTTGTGGTCTCTACAAATTTATTTCTGTTAACTTCTATTCAATCGATCTTACGCAAACAGATTATACAAAAGTCAGTCAGCCTCACCTGGATGTTAATTGACTTCCGCCCTCCAACCAGTAACATCGACTTGTTTCAAAAAATGGCGCGAAGCATTTAACAACGGCGTATAGAAGACAAAAACATCAACAGACAACGAGTGCGCGAGTTGCTCTGTGAGCCAAGACGAAATGGTTCAAAAATCAAAACCGTCGCTTGAACGGAATCATCGAACAACACCACTAGGGCCTAATTTGTTATTGGCATTTGCTTGAGACCCATATAAATTTAATCGTAATGGAAAGTAATTGCAACAGATTGGCTAAAGCAGATTTTTGATGGAGTTTGACATTCCAAACAACATCCTTGTCAGAAAAAAATTGACCGCTGAGACAGTGTACGTTTTAAATTGCATTTATCTGAATTCCTTTAGGAAGTGCGAGATCCAATGCCCTCGTTAATCTTCTGATTGTTTGTTTTGTGTGTGAGTTTCTCTAGCTGTCGCTGATCAACGGCTTGCATAAAATGTTCGAGTATTTGAATACATACACATCATCATTCTTCGCTAGAGAAACGGAAGTTGATTTGTTTGTTGCCCCCACCCTATCACCCGTGTTGACTGCATTCACACCAACCTCTGTTATTTCAACCGCCTTGTCGTAGAGTTGAATTATATAAGTTTCCATACACTACTTCATCCTTTCCACGTTGTCAAGATCCATCATGACATTTATACAGCCCATACTGAGCTACGCATTACATTTTTAAGACACTTTAAAAACTTGAATCGAAAACCAATATATCGATAGTTCTGTTGTTTATCAACAGTAGATAGGTGAAAAATCGTGGAACTGCTGATTTGACGACGACATAAACGCCAAAATCGGCAAAGCAAGATACGCGTTCATAGCTTTGAAACCCATTTGGGAGTCGAAGGTTCTATCCAAACGCACGAAACTCCGTATATTCAGAAGCAACGTCGAATCCGTGCTACTCTATGGATCGGAAACCTGGTGAGTGACAGGAAAGTCTTCTTGCCGCTTGCAATAATTCCACAATAATTGCCTTCGTCGAATTATTGGGGTATAATGGCTAGAGAAGATAAGGAATCAAGACTTGTGGCAGATTGCTGCTGAAGAGCCGATCGCCTGGCAGATCAGTAGAAGGAAGTAGAGATGTGTCGGGCACATCTTTCGGAAACCTCATGATGACATCTGGTATGGATCCCAAACGGAAAAAGACGAGTCGAACGCCCAAGACTATTTTGGAAGCGCTTGTTTGAAGAGGAAATTCGCAGGTGTGGACCTTACTGGAACGACATCAAAGTGGCTGCTATGGACAGATCAAACTAGAGACTAGTTGCCGAGGCCCTATGTTCTTCCACAATCTCGAGAGATCAAGTCAAGTAAGTCATTCTCGTTTGACGTTGTCTTTGAGTGCCGAAAAAATTGAAAATAAAACAAATTGAAATAATTATGGAACGCTCTGAAATTTTACGCTCCATGATTACTAAATATTGTCGACAAAGCGTCATTTTATCTTAGATTTTGACGCTGCGTTTTCCATCACCATGTATTCAGAATGCTCCATATACATATTTGCTGTCAATTTCAATCATTCACAGATTGCGGATCTCATTCAAACACCACACGTTTATTTCACATTGAAGCTTGGACCGTCGCTTCAGATTTTGGTTACAATCTATCATCATATATTCAGATAAATTCATAAAAATACATTTGATATGCCTCTTACTGCGAAACACATTAGGCACATGTCAAACCAAACATACCATGTTATCCTCTGAATGTAAATAGGAATTTATGATTCATGAAAATCTTGCTATCGACCACTGACTTCGTAAGCAAAGTCAAAAGCGTCACCTGCAAACTGGGATGGCTACACACGTCTTTTTTTGTCAAACAAATATTTCGTACTCAGCGTACAACCGACACCGAGTACTGCGTGATGACCTGAGCTTTGCGGGTGAGGTAGGTAATCAAGTTTAGGACTGTTCATTTATTCCAATCTATGTGATGTACGTTCATGGTCGACATCTACCGAACGAGTTCAAGAACAAACACCGTGATTTTGTTTCCTTTGTTGCGTCTTATAACATTGAATTATCAAATACTGAGTACAAATAAACTTGATCTATGATAAAAGCATCTATTTCATCATTTGTTGCAAATTGTACCAGAGGTCGGCCAATTTAGATACATGTACATGATATACAATCTTTAAAAATATTGGTTCAGTTGATGAATCATGTAATACAGATGATTGGTCCGAATGTATCGCATGCGATTGGACAAGAATTCGCTATATAAAAAGTATCTCTCCGTGTTAGCGGTGTTAGCGATGATTTCGTTTTTGAAAATAATGCTTTGTTGTCTGCTGTGCTGGCTATCTTCTTTGAACGGGAATACAATGGAAGAGTTGGGTAAGCGTGTTTATTTTCTGATTCATTTTTCAATATGCATGAAATTTCATTAATCAACTACAATAATTGATCTAACATTTTTATACGTTCATTGAAATTAAGCGTTTGTGAAAATGCACGCTGTACTGAAGAATAATTCTGCATCTACCCTACATTCATGATAATGTTTTAGCAATATTTGATACGTTTCAGAAAGAAATGTACGAAGCTGATGTAGAATTATAATCTTATAAATTCGATCATAGAAGATCAAAATAAATTTCATGAAGCGAACTTAAATTTCTTCAGAACAATCATAGAGATAGATGATAATCCCGAATTTATTCTGAAACACTCAACAGCTTTTTCTCTAAATACCTGGGTGGATTGATTTATTTTCTGTACATCATTTTACTAAAATGTTGTGATATTTATGCAAAACCGAGATTGTGTGTCAATCATTAATTCGACCTGATTTCTTTCACATTATAATTTTGATGTGGACGAATAGTCGTAACACTTAATTTTTAACGAAAATCATGCTTGAATTGTGTTCCATTTCTTGTATTAAATAGCATGTGTGTTTGGGTTGGCATTCGCTTTTATGGCAATGAACGTTGGTTCGACGGAGACCTGATTTAAAATTCCAGGAAACTCTCGAAAAAATTTATCGTTAATTTATTCTCCTACCGATGTTAAACCGTTTATTTCAACATTATTTTGTGTATGACAAAAACAACATGACTTCGGTCTGAATTTTTAAAGTGCGAATTTAATATTGTCAAGCAACGCTCACCACTTTACATAGTACAACTGATTGGAACCTTGAAACAAGCAAAAAATACGTCTGTTCGAGGAATTGCGATTGATCTACCACATAGATCACTCAGATTATCAGTACTTGGTTAGTCGGTGTATGTGCTCTATATTCACTTGTCGGATAAAGTGTAAAATGTGCCTCTCTCTGAAGATGACGCGCTTGATAAACATTGCAGTCGAACGTAGAGGATCATGTTCATTGAAGATTTCAGATTTACAAATGTATAAGTATCTTATATTCAGCATACTGTAGGTTCGACTCTCTGATTTGATCGCAACGCATATCATGATATAAAGCGTGTACTTCTGAGTGTTCAATAAATAGCAATGAATTTTAAATGTGTTCTAATTCTGATTCATCAACATCTATTTGCCTCTAAAAAGTCTCTCCATTATCTTTGACCAACAGAATATGTCAACGGTTAGTACATGCAGAAATACAATGGAGACAAACGATTTGAAAAGCCCTTTAAATCCGCCAGTCTCCAATTTAATTTTTCCAGTTTATTTTATTTTCATCACATATCACTGAACCCTATTGCTTTTCAATAGTTTTTCGATCAACAAGGTTCAACATTTGCACAGATTTTTTATTCTGACTTTTAAGCTGGAGGAAGTTAAAACAAAAACTTCAGCAACACGATTTCAAAAATTCGTGCAGCATTGAATAACTGATGTTCCGCAAACGTTTGTTATACCGTTTGATGCTGCTGGTATAGGGAGCAAAATATGCTCTGAATTTAAATGTAACAGGCAATTTGAACTTTACCTATCAAAATGCAAAATTTCTCTCATGATAGTTATCAGTATTTAAAATGTTTGAGGTTTTTATTCGCTAAAAATTCGTTGAAGCTTATAATGCTATCATGATTTTAATTCAACAACTTTGTCTCCAGATGTCATTCAAATATTGAAATGTGAGACATTTACTAAACTTATGTATCTATATATGAAGTCGACCAGAATGATTGACTTCCGTTCTAGAAGCAATGATCGAATGACAATTATGCGACAGGCCGACAAAGGTATCTTATTTGAAACAAAAAATATATAAAATGGATAACCTGATGTAGAAAAATTTGAAAATAAATAACAATAATATTTTCCATATGAGCTGAATTATTATATTGTTTTCAACGATATGCAACGTCGGACACGCAGTCCGAAATAAGCTAAAATTAAACTAAATATTTATGATATCCATTATACAAACATGAAATCGTTTCATTGGAAAACATTGAAATTATAGCGAATTCGGTCCATCTAAAATTGAATTATTCGAAATTGCCAAACAATTGAGATACGACGTTGTTTTGAATATATTTGGGACCGATCGTGCATTAATTAACGGAGAAATATTTCAGTGCTACCAGTTATAACAGGTTCGAGCTATTTCGTTTTACTTCTGGCTCCGACAGACCGATGGAAAAATACATTACACGGGACCTGCTGTGACCAACTGCACCACATCTCTTTGCCTTGTGATATGAAGAATTTTATATTACGATTATTTGAACATGACACAGTTATCATACACAATCACGATTGAATATATATTAAATAAATATTTTCTGTTAGATGTTCACAATTGTGATTAATTATTGTTAAAACAGTAGCAATGTTCAAGTACAATATGTAGACTGTTGCGTTGTAAATGTCATGAATATTATTAATTTTTATATGAAAGATATTCTGGCTGGTAAGTTAATAAAATGTGAACTTACCTATTATAGCGAAATTAGCATTTTTCATATTATATATATGTTTACATATAAAATCGCAAACGTGTGTTATCCACAATAAGTATTCACACATTTTATCCCGGCAACAGATCTTCAACATTTACCCGAGAATAGTATGTTATATTTTCTATTGTCAAATATTTTGAATTTTTAGTTATAAATATTTCTTCAATTACATGAATAGTTTGCTGTTGTACGTAAATAACTCTAAAATTCTAAAATGTATCTTTTAAAGTTTGTGAAAAGTCATCATATTCGTGAATTTAATTAGTTTTACATTAATATTGGTTATCACTTCGTAAGTTAGTTGCAAATGACATGGCACATCAGGAAAAATAATTTAAGAAAAAAACACACAATAAAATAGAACTTTATTTCGATTTTTTCATATATCAGGTGAAAACCACGTTCCTGATCCCGAAATATTCATCACGGGTACGTGAATATTGTTAAATTTCGTTAATTTTTACCGAGCATCACAAGCGAAAAACGATTGTTATATAAACATATTTTTGACCTATGATAGCTGAAGATCTTGCGCTCAGAGGTAAATTCATTTTTCTGGAATATTTTTTGAAATTGAAATAAAATTCGAAATTTGCTTATGGACAGTAACATTTGTCTAAACGAAAACATTTTTTATTTGCTTCATTGCCCGTATGTGTTCAAAACAGTAAAACGTGTTTAAGAATAAATACGTAAAATCAAATTGTTTATTCATGATTGTTTAATAATTGGCTTCTAACTTTACAAATCGTTTTCGACTCATCAAAATTTCGATTCTAACAAGGATGGTGAACATCTCTATTTTCTTAAAACTCGAAGCTATGCAAATGTACAGAAATAAGGTCATATTTTGAAACGCTATTCTGTTGAGTTGATTTGTTACTGGTAGACGTCTGACTTCATATAAATCTATGAATTCAGTAACTTTTCATTTCCAGTTGTCCCTGTCAAAATTATAAACAGCTTCTTTGCACTTTTGCCCTACATTGTTGTGGTCTTACTCATGGCATGTCATATACAAGAAAGGGCGAAGGCGACTGACTGGCGCCTCAATACTAGCATGCTTCAGGCAGGTGGAGCATGTACGTCCTTGAAAGCGTTTCACTTGGGGAAAAGAAATCCCCTAACTCAAACCTCCAATGCTTGTAGCTATATCCAATCACGGGAAAGGCTTCAGGTGTCAACCTTGACAAAACATCCGGGGGCGGAGTCCCGCTAGCCAGTCCGCAGTTTTTTCCAACTGTGCCCTGTGAACTTCTGCGACGGCATTGTTGTCTCAATGTATCAGTAAGTCTGTTCCTTCCGTTCCGGTGGAGAGGAAGCACTTGCTCTGTGGGCAACAGCTGGTTATTTTTTTTAAACTGCCATGGCGTACATCACAACGCACCAATGGAGAGGTCACAACATTATGCTCCTGTGGATATAACACGAAAAGCAGTAGATACTGGTTAAAAGCTATGGCTTAATTGGCGTAGAGCTTAACGTCTGAAACTCTTTTCGACGGTGAGAGAGACTTCTAGGTCTCATTGGACGGCTATCGCCTGCCTCAACCTGGACAGACACAGCCATTATGGTGCCGTCTCGCCACGGTCTGCTATCCTCATCGAGTGCATAGGGATTAGGAATCAACTGACCAGCAGACTGTCATTTTTGCACTAGCGTAATGTACTACTGAAAAAAACAAATGTCATTTCTGAAACTGGGAATCTGGGTCGTCCGAATAATGCTTGCTGAATTTCATGACGACGTCTCGAATATCAGATGCGTTAGAAAATCTGCTGTGATTAAAAATGAAGTGAAGAGACTAAATTTTAACGTGGCTGCCCTGCAAGTGAAGAGATTACTAGACACTGGTATACTAACAAGAAGAGATAACACCTTTTGTGGAAAAGAAGGGTTCCGATGAACCTTGAGTGCATGCAGTTTAGTTTGCTGTTCTTAACGAACCGCTAAAAGCACAGAACCGAGCAGCAGCGGAGGCAAACGGATTTGGACTCTAAATCTGAAGTGCATCACTGGTACCATTACGTTGGTACAAGTTTATGTGCCGACGCTCTCTGCGACGACTGCTAAAAAAGACGCTTTTTATTACAACCTCGCAACAGTCCTGAAGAAGGTGACACGAATAAACTGTGTAGTAGTATTGGGTGATTTCTATACTAGAGTTGGTGCGGATTACGAATCTTGGCAAAACTCTTCCGGGAGGTTCAGTGTAGGTGAAACCAATGGAAATGGACAACGCCTTTTAGAATTATGCACACAGTTCAGTCTTTGTGTCAGTAACACTTTCTTTCAAACAAAACCACAGCATGAGGTCTCTTGGAAACATCCTTTCTCTAAGCACTTGCACCAGCTTGATCACATTCTTGTTTGGCGCACTAATAGAATAAGCGTACTTCTCACCTGATCATATCAGAGCGCAGACTAGGACTTTGATAATTCACTAGTCTGTGAAAAACTGAATCTTTTTGACACGAGAATAAACCGCACCAAATTGTTTGGTAAGCCTAGAAATGACGTCACTTGGATGTGCGAACCTAATCCAGCTGCGCGATTTGTGAAAGCCTTCGCAGCCAAGTTCAGCAAGACAATCTCAATTAAATCCTCTTCAGAAAACTGCGAATCGATTGAATGTTGCTTATGCCGAGTCGCACTTTCCACTTTCAGTGCGAAGAAAGCTCGAGCGCGCGACTGGTTTAAAGTAAATGCTTCTGAGATGACTGCTGTGCTGAATGAGAAACGTTCAGCATTCCTGAGGTCTTAAGTTATGTCAACAGATGAAAAGTTACGAATTTTAGAAGCAGCAAGTTATAAGGTGCAACAAACTGCTAGGCGATGTGCAAATCACTATTGGATAGAAATTGGCCTTAGTATCCAAAAAGCTGCGGATACTAAACATTTTCACGGCATGTATGATGGGATCAAGAGAGCCATTGGTTCAAACAAACTTAATACGTCTCAAACTAAATCTGTGTCTGGTGACCCGATTCTGGACAAAACTCAGCAGATGGGAAGATGGGTAGATCATTTTTTCTCTCTCTACTCTAGGGGCAGTACGGTTTTACCGCATGTACTTGAAAATGTTGAGCGGTTGCCGACTATTGAATATCTAGATACCGCTTAGCGAATGCGAAGGCCCCTGGTGACGACGAAATTTTACCTGAGCTAATCAAATGCTGTAGAGCTTTGATATTACAACCTGCTTCTTTAGTGCTGTCAGGAGGAGTGTGTCCCGCAAAAGATGCGAAGCACAAAGATCATCACGCTTTTTAAGAAAAAAGGAAATAGAAGCGACTGCAACAATTACAGAGAAATCTCCCTTCTGAATGTTGTAGGTAAATTGTTTGAAAACTCTCACAGATCCGGCTGCATTTCTTAGCTGATAAAATATACTCCGAATCTCAATGTAGTTTTCGGAAGAAGAGAACAACTTTTACGGAAATTCATGCTTTTGATGATTATTATAGCCTGCTGCGTTAGTCACGAACGACGTCGGTCTATAGATAATCCTAAGTAACTATTTTCATCATTTTTATAAAACATTTGACAGTTTTGTCATCAATCAAACTCTTCTGGTTTTTCTTAAGTTTTAAAAATGAGGTATATCAAAGTTCTAAAATCATGATGTTCGTTTTCTATTCAAGTATATGATGAACCTGGTAAGTTTGGTAAAGTATGTTTCAATGATATTTCTGTGGTGTGTTGCTGGCTTTTCCGCAAACTTTAATAAAAATCCGAGTGAAATAAACATCGTAGAATAACAACATATATCTCAATAATATCATTAGTTTCCCATAATAAGATTTAAAAACATTGTACATGCACATAACATTTCCTTCAAATAATAACGCATCACATCGAGTGACCCAAATGTAAAAAATCAAATATGATCTAGCAAATTCAGTCCTAAATATAACATCGATTGTGGTAAATGCTGCAATAGATATTGTTGCATAAGTATTGACAGAGATCCATGATATTATATCAATTATCTGGAAATATATTATTCTTGCATCTGTTTCTAATTGAAAAAAGTTTTTATGTCAATGAAGATTGCAATGCAACCTATATATATAGTTTGTTTGTACTCATGAAAGCAATATTCTCCATAAAATCGCTCCGAGAAATTGTTCACATAAAAAATTCAATAATTTACACTATGATTTTTCAATAGATTATATTATATCTCCAGATATGTATTGGAGCTATGGTTATGTGGTATAGGCCTGCTGAATTCTGACATAACGTCTTACTCGAATATGAAATGTTTAATTTAACAACCTCATTTCAACAAATGCATTTGGAAAGCTTCCGGTTTATTCATACGTGGATGAAAACTTTTCCATGTTCACACTACGAGACATGGAACATGTTTTAATATCGTTTCAACTCGGATATGCGTTTACAGCTAACGATTGTTGCCGAATTTTGCTCATAGCTGTTGAGTGCAAACAGTGTGCAATTGTTAGTATGTTGTGTGCAGGAAAACGGTACAAATACGGACCTTCAATTCATCGAATTTTCTCTTATATTCAGCACATTTGGCGGTCACTTTTACGTTTCAGAATATTCACTGATCAAAATATGCGAAAGTTATGAACCGTTAAAACTCGATGCAAATTTCATGAGCACTGTTTATGCGGAATTATAAGATAGTAAATTCAAGATATTCTTTTGATGCTTCTGTTGTTAACACGTGAATATTATTTTCACATTTCAGATAAGTACAAAAACAGTAAGTTTATGGTATAAGATGACATTTTTGTGTACTTTGCAGGAATATGGTACATTGCAAACTGAGGCAATTAGTTTACATTTTACAATTTCAGATCATAACGAAATCACAAATATTATCAAACTGTTTTTGTTTATTTACTTTTTGTGGAATATATCAGATAAGATGGTTCAACATTCATGACATTTTGATCGCCGTATCACAATCCTCCGAGAAAAAGGTCTCCGTGAGATTTCCAGTTAACTAATGACAAAGTGACATGGGTAAAAGCCATTCTTCTAAATGCATTTACTGAAGTGTCCTTAGTTCGCGGTATTGATTACCGAATTAATATAAGCTGCCTTGTCCGTCCGAAAAGTTTTCGCGCATTAGTATCAGTTTACTTTAGTGTCAATGATACTACCAAAGCAGCGAATGCTTCTAAAGGAAACCATGGCTTCCTTTCAGATTTGACTGCTTCGGTGTTGACGCTATAACATATGGAAAATATATGTCTCTTAATTCTACTCGAATGTATGTTTACATCTAAAGATTCCTGCCACCATATTTAGGACTAACCTTCTTATTCGTAAGTAATATATTATCGAAAATACAACGATGGCGAGTTGTTAAAAAAAGCGTTTCACGTTGGTATAATGCGTAACAGCTAACTTGGGAGTAAATATTGTAGTTCAAACAAACGATTTGAAATTTAGTTCCAGTCAATCTACCGTGAATTTGTAACATGGCATGTGTGATTTTTTTATTCAATGGTCCTGGTTTACATCGAATATAACAAATACGTTCATTGTTTCAAAGAAATAGCCACAAAAAGTAAGCGTGCTATGTATTATTTATGAAAACATTTTGCATAAAGCGCTCCGATTAAACTTTCAAACATACCGACATTATCTTCACAGTTCGCGAGGTTATTTTTGAAGGTGAGTTCCGGTAGACTCGCCTTACCTGAAGATGCTTATTTATCCGTTTGAAACACGGTGTTGAATGAGGTTTGGCTAATTTCTACTAATATCTCCATAGGGAATTCAAAATAACAAGATGTCAATGATATCCTTAGCGTCTTCACTGCTTTATGTCAACGTTATAGCTATTGCAACTACTTCACTCATGTTTGGTTTCCAAAATCTTTTAGTTTCTGACTTAGTTATCATTTCGGTTGGTTGCAATGCTTAATACATACTCAAACGCATAATGCATGTATGTTTCGAGACGAGACGTAGTGAGTCTCTGATTCGTAAATACTTGGAAACACAAATTTTGCTTAGGATCCCAAAACTGTGACAATAATAAATTAACCTAATCATACAGTATCAAGCTGAAAACAAAAACTTAAAAAAAACTGTTTTCATTCCTAGTTATTAGATTATGAGCACACAAATCACAGGGCTCATTCATAAAGTTTCAGTGTGAACTACCAAGAATCAAGGTGATCATCGTCCAAATTTGTCCAACGAAAACATAAATGTAGAAAAGGCCATACAAATAGTTGGTTAAGCAAATTCGATTCGTCGATCGTTTTTCAACACAAAACACAAGTTCAAATGTCCATCTCGTCACATTTTTCTTTTTTCTACCAGAATATCCTCGAAGAATCAGAAACATAGAAAAAAGTTCGTTTTATGTTGAATATGCATCGAGGATTAACATAATCGACTACTTGCAAATCAGGAACAACGATGTTCTCACGTCTTGTAGAATAGAGCTGAGATTTGTAGAGTATTGTAAATTTCGAAAACAACTATAGCAAGAATTCAAGTGATACTAACCAAGAACTACCCGATATTTTTGATGAACAAAACATACACTGAGTTTCTGATGATCTGATTATTAAACTTGATTAATGCATACAGATTTTCAATTGCCGTTCGCCATACCTGTCTTTGAGAAAATGCATGCAGGAGAGCCAGTTGCATGATTATGTAGAAACGAGTGACACATTTGATCTTCTTTTATGTCTCCAAGCAATTGGTATATTGTTCGCGAGTTTGCGAAGACTATAGAAAAATGATTGACGATTGATAATATGAAAAAATTCTCATTGCTAATGGAACATGATTGGTTGTCTCGATGATTAATTTTGGGAAAGCTGTGGTTTTTGATCATGCTGTATCACTGTTTTTAAATATTCACTTTAGACCAGAATCAGCTAGTTGTCTACTCAATACAATTGTTCAACTTCAAATTGGTGCCTGTAATTATTCCGCAATGATTCTAAACAGCGTGACTCTCTATTATGAAGTTGAAACTGTCATGCTTCAAGCGTACTCCGGATGTTGGAGCTATACAATATAGAAAAACATTTTACAAATAGTGTGAAAAGAGAATAGCGCAACAAATTCAAATTTGCCATGTAACTGCCACGAAACATCATGTAATAAAAATGTTTTTCTATAATTTACCACCGGGGCACACACACTGAACTACCTGAAATTAAATAATATCTAACATGCTTCGAAGTCTAGCGAAATCTGGAGGCATGCGGACGATTCGTTCCAAAATGTATTGCAAGATATACGGGAAGTAAATTGTTAGATTCGGTATGACGGATACTCACTATTTTACACTATGCTATACAAATTGTGAACGTACTATGTCTAGCTACGTGGTCTGTAAATTCTTTACGTGCTGACTATGTTCATTCATGAGATATGTGACGCCTTAATATGTAAATTGTGTACAAAATAGCGAACTGCAATATGACTGGTCTTGAGTGGATAGAATCTAATCATAGCTACTAAGTTTCAGAAAATTAGTTATCTGAACAACGGTTACTTGTTGGTATAGTTTGGTCAACACATTTGTTTAATTTTATCAAGCCTCGTCAGACATATTTTTATTTTTATTTCAGATAAGAACCCTGGAAAAATTGTGCAACGTACGGAAGAATATTTGTAAAAATGGACAGATTCATCGTTACTTTGTTATTTTTTTACAATGCGTGCGATTTCCAAATGATATTCGCCATCAAACGATAAAACATTCTTTGAGGTAGTCGAAGATGTTGAACATGGAGAAGGATCGTGTTAAAGCGCTTTGCCCGGCATCGATTGAAAAAATAACTTCAACAACACTTTACATCAAGTTCAGAACAGTGCAAATAGTAAATGGTTCAACATGATCAAGACAAACAGCAAAGAACCGGTCGTGAAGTAAAAGCCTGATTAGAATGCATTTTGGTTCATGATTATGGGTTTCTTATCATTATAAATGTATTCGGACACTTGTGTTTGAATAGATCGGTCATATAAAACTTATCCAACAGCGGCCTAGAAGTGCCTTCTGTTTGCCATTCTTTCATTATTTCGAGCAAATCCAGATCATGATCAAAATTTACCTTCTTGATGACTTCAAACACCACGAAACCGGTCTTGGGTGGGTGTGATGGAATTGCAAGCAAATATGTATGCTTTAAAACAAGAAATGACTTGTTGTGTAAACGCATTTGATAACCTACAAAACACATATTACTTAATTTTTGCAACGAAACATATAGTGCATCTTCATTCCTCATTTTTTAAAACAAGTTAAACTTGATGTTGCTTCTGGTAAGCGATGATACGGAAATAAAATTTCTTCATCTGTTTCAAATCGATTGCACTGTTGCAGTCTTTTCCTATTATTAGAAAAAAACAATTCACCTTCCACATTCAAAATGAATATTCACAAAATATTTCATAATAAATATCAGCTAGTAACACAATTCGGACTGCAATATGAAATACACTGAATATTACAAAACAATAATTTCTGTCACCACTAATATGGTACATTAATTGGTAAAATCGATGTTTTAATTCGCCTCAATTATGCATGGAATGGAACCCAAAATTTAACTGTAGCAAAGTTTCTCTCGAGACAAATATTCAGCAAAAAGATATTTATCTATCAATTAGCAGTTTGAATAAAGGCCATGAAATGATTACGTTAATTAAATGATTGTATTTTTTTAACATGCTTTTTCTATATATTTGGGATTCCAGCTTTACGCGATCTGAAAGTTGGTATGAAAATTTATTACGTAGAAATACGTATGAAATAAATTTGTGTATTCTAGGTGTATTGATGGATAAAACTATAATTTTATAGATAAATCATATTTAGTTAGTTGACGTCACTCGTAAATACATTCCCATACCTTTATCAATATGAGTAATATCCAAAGTGATTTGTTGCTCACATCCCCCGCATTTACACACCACTGCTAATTTCTGGCTGCTTGCCGTCATCATTTGGAGACAGTAAGATTAGTTATAGTGAGCCTCGAAACCTAGGATGAGTGGTAAACAAGGTTATACTTGAATGCCACTGTTAAATAGGGTTCATACAACGAACCACGATGTTCAAACTGAAACCGGTAGAGGTGTGTAAGTGCATGGGTTGTGAGCAACACATGATTTGATAATCCATAAGCGCCTCGAGTGCCTGGCCAAGAGTAACGTTTGTTTCGAACCCTGCTGTTATTGGTTTCCGTAGTGTAACTTAGATTTTCACTGGTCGTTGGTTTTCATTCAAAAACGTAGAAGCAAATTCGTTTATACAATTCGTTGTACGTTGATATATCCTATTACACTGTACAACTTATTTCATTGCTTGAGGAATCGCAATCAGAATGATCGTTCCATTGTAAATTCACGAAGCAATGTATCCTTCTACGCAAAATCTCTAGGGGAAAAGTTTAGGAAATTTATTGCAACATCGCTAGACGCCCAAAAACTTGCTTCCAAATGACCATGCATCACATGTTTTCTGGCTGTCGCATACAAAGACACGAAAATCGGTTGACAACGATGCTGTTATCTTGTGACAAGTGCTTGAGACTACACCACAAGTTATCATCTTATGCGATGTCAGCAATATGAATCTTTATGCTTTGGAGAAGTTCGCAGGATTTAATGAGAATACCACCATCTTCACGTGGAGGTTCATTCCGAATTTGAATCACTCCAGAAACTGATAGTTTGTTCTCACGCATATAAGTTTGAAACTTTTTTTTATTAAAAATCATCTGTTTGTTTGAGTTGTGTTGTTATAACAAGCTTATGTACACTATCTTGAACCATTTTAGTCATTGTTTCATGAATATTCGCGTGAACCGTTAGCATGTAAGATTGAGATAGTAAGCAGTATTTATTGGCCGAGGGTGTCAAATGATTATCGTTACCGCTTAATAGTGACGCAGTAGCTATATGTAACGTAACCAAAGTGGTGACTTGTGAGATATTGAATAAAGTATCCTCTGAGAAGAAGTAGATATCCTCATATCGTTTCGGATGCTGGGAGGCTTTTTCCGTTCAAGAACATGTGGATTATTCCTGACATCGTTACCAACCTCTTAACCAAAAATCCGAGATGAATGCAGGTGCGATGATGAGCATAACGTTTGAAACGATGCTTGGGGAGATTTATCCTCAATTTACTCGCAGTTTCACGAACGCAAACCAATAGATTCGGTTAGTTCTGTCCACTTAGTGCCGAAGCATTTTAACCGGTCTTGATAATGGAAGCATATTTATCCTTGAAAAATGGATGTGATCGCTGTTTGTCGTTATCCAACTGCAAGTTTGATTGGATATTTTATTTCATTCAAGTTTCGAATTCCTCATTAAATCAAGTTCTTTTATTTTACGATATATGTGAAACGATATTATTTATACATTTTCGCGGGATGTTCGGTGTGCTAATATTTTAGATCAAAGATAAATGTGTTATTGATGCACATTTAGCTTTTCAAACGTGATTTATTGAAATTAAAAAAATTCAAATGAATTAAATCTGTTATTATGTTGAATTTCGCACGCATTTTTAGATAAACCTCGTATTCAAACACTAAATATTTTCAACATATTTTCGAAATTTCTTGCAGAATACATGCGCTTATTACGTAGTAAGCTGACATGCCTTCTTTGAACGTCACAAATAAGCGTATTTTAACATCTTCATATATACAGTACTCATTTTTAGAACGCAACCAAGAGGAGGGTATGTTTTATGAATAAACGTGGCATGAAATGCAATATTTCGAATGTTTGAATACTGATTCATAACCGTGGAGGTACTGGCTCAGAGTGATATAATAACTATTTTATGTTGGAAATAAATCTAAATGTCGTGGGAAGGAAAATTCTGCAAGTTTGATTGATTGTAAAACGCAAGTTTGTTGCATATTTGGAATGATTTATCGATCAGGTTCAAGTGAAGGTTTTGAGAATTGAATTCCTGTTTTTATCAAATACAAGGATACTGTAAACAGATTGTTATGGCAAGCGGAATATTTAACCTTCGGTGTCTTATCCGTGAATTCATGAATAATTCAAGTAATATTTGGAAAGTTTCCGGTGTGTCAATACTAAGATCATTGTGTTGTTACTGATATCGCTTGAAAATAAACTGACCAGATGTTCCGAAATCCGTTGTTCAGTTGATGACTATCCCATAAGGATTATTGAACGTTGAACAATTCGGGAAAACTTAAACACAGTTCGACTTTATAGAGACAGCTTAACACAATGTAATGTGGTGCTCACATCCCAATCCTTTACAGACGGTTTCTGGCTGTTTGCAGTCATCAGGTGGAGATCAGATTCGATGAGCTGTATTTGCGATAAAAGCAAGAAAGCGAGTCTAACTCACATCGACGTCCCAAAATCTACCAAAAGCTAAATGTTGGTAAAAAACACTATGACTATTAATAGTGACTTCACATCGACCATATGATAATAACCTGAGATTACGTTTGTGAGTATGCATTCGCGACAACGTAATCATCGGATATGCTCAAGGTGATGGACCGAAATTACGCTGAAGTTGAAGTTAAGAGAACCACCATGGAGGGCATTCTTAACGAGGAGGATGCAATTGAGGCTGCAATCAAAGCTGGAGTTGCATTGGAGCGCATGAAGTTGACGCAGCCTCACTATTCGAAGTTTGAGGAGAGAGTGCTGATGTGGCTGAGGCAAGCAAGAGGAATGAATCCGCCTGTCAGCGGCGATCTGATCAAGGACAAGGTGATGAAACTGACCGAGCTGATGCACATTCCAGACTTCATGGCGAGCGTCGGTTGATTAGACAGCTTCAAAAAGCGCAATGGCGTCACGTTCAAGACAGTGCAGGGCGAAGCTGGAGCGGCGGATTATCAGTCGCTCATTGATTGGCAGCAGCGGGTTCCCCGGCTCTTACTTAGGCGATTCTGTGCAGATGATGTCTTCAACCTGGGCGAGACTGATGCGAGCGTGTGATCGTCTGGACAAAAAGATAAAGGAGATTCGACGGAAGACGATGCGTCAGCAGACGATTTTTAAGAGCTTTGGACTGATCGATTGAGCGAATAAATGATGGACTTGAGAAAATAAAGCCGTTTTTACAAACCCTCCTAAATATGTCACTCTTGCTCGGCACTAACGGGTGGCATAGTACTGAGATTTGCGTATATATATATATATATATATATATATATATATATAATCAAAATCAATGGACTGAAGATAGTTTATGAATATCTAGAGGCAAACTTCGGATTAGCATCCATATAATTGTCAAGTTCCGATTTAAATACAGATAAACTGTTCCGTAATAATAAATCGGAAGATAGAGAATTCCTAACAAGGCCTACACGGACTGAATGAAAATGCCTGCTGCAGTTTCTCCACTCCTAGCCTTATTGTAAACTCCTATATGAACAACATGTTTTTATGGAATTTAAACGATAAAACATTATTATAATCAATGTATCGTGTTGTGTACTAGGTCGAAGCAGGCATGTTACTTCTCTCGAAACCATTAGTGGTAAGTTGTGTATGTTGATTTAATTTTCATGTCTGTTTGGGACACTGATTATATAATACCACAAGACGTTAAGCCGTTGAATTTTTGTTTGAGTAAAAACAAGCATTGTGATGAATTCGATTGATGTGTATTGAAGTATATTGAATAAAAACCGCATCAACACGCTCATAGTAATTGTTGTTCAGGATGACTATTTTGTTCTATTCATTGTTTCCGGTAAATCATTTCTTCCCCTACATACCAATTCTACTCTTCATTATTAAAAAAATGCACATAGCATATGTCATTATATTTTTCATATATTTATGTTGTTTCTGGCATCCTTCGGTCGATGTCGACCACGGATATACATGACAATCGCATGATGTTATTTTTTCGAATGACTTCATAGGCCGATTCGGGGGAAACAATCTCTTCCTCAGCGCTTGCAACGAGGAGCAACGATTGGGTCATTGTCTTCAGTTGAACGCCGGTATTGTGATCTGCAGCAGTCAACAGCTCTATCTGCTCATCCTTAGCTTGTGGACGACGTGGTACACAATGCCTTCAATGTGAGCGGTACAGAGCAATTCTCGTCGAGTCAATGCCAAGATCTTCCATGTCTTCTGTGAACGTTTTTGTACTGCAGCTGCGGACTATTCATTAGTAGGGGTTCATTTCACCATAGAGTAGATCTTTCGGAATACGTCCATTTCCCTTTATGTGAACGTGGTCAGACACCTTAGGTCGGGTTATCTCAGCAACGCAAACATGATCAGTAGACCAACTTTTGAAAGCACTTCAGCAAGAGTCAATTTGTTTATCACCGTAATGTTCAAGTTACGACGGATGTGTCGTAGATGGAAAGCATTCAGCTGCGTGTCATGCAAGTGTGGTCCAGGTTTTACTGCTATACAGTTGAGAATTCAGTACACACGTACGAAAGAACTTCACAGTTGTCTTTACAATCAAATTGTGGTTACCCCGAAGACAAGAGTTTGAACGCGACAAATCGTTAGGTGCTCTGCCAATCCGCTCATCTATCTCTGTGTTTACCGAGATGTTATCCGCAATGGTCGAATCAATACATGCGAAATGAAGTATCGGTTCAAGCTCACAGTTTACAACAGTGATGATTAAAGGTGATACAATCGCCTTCACCCAAACCTTTGGTCCTGCTCATGGTGATTTTTAGTCATGTGTTAATATTATTGAGAGCTATTCAACAAAGTGAAACTTCACGACCGTTCTCGTTTTGACTACATTCATCAGGTCGGGAGAGAACGAAAAAGAAACCAGTTAACTTGTTACAGGATTACAATATTTTTTCACTAGTTACTTACGGAAAATGTTTTCGTGGTCATTCAATCACTTTCTTTATAATTATTTATGTTCATGAAATCAGTATCAAGCATCGTACAATGTGCACGAGAATGGAATTATATATTTTTATACAAACTCGCTTATTTAGAGGAACCTTCCTCGGACCGATCACGTATGTTTCTTTCAAAGTTTAATATTCAAAAGTGAACATTGTTGTAAGCAAGTTGAGCTTTCAGTTCATCATTGCATGATATTCACTCACACAGACATGAAGTGCAAAACATGGTCGTGAACAAACTCACAAATTTGCATGCATTTCCATCACATACCTCACGACCGGTTTCGTGTTGTTTGCACATATCCGTATGGATATAAATCAAATAAAACTTGCAATAGCGGTATGATTATAATTAATCTAACGAAGTTGTTGAAACATGCACCACAGAGAGACTGGGGCGAAACTTCCGTGAGTTCATTTCGTGTTTGAGTTTTACCAAGAGTATTCACTTGTTACTTCTCGTAATTTGTCGAGGTTTTCTTTGTTAATTTAGACCTAAAATGGAAAGCATTCGCCTGATTCGTTTGTGCGCCACAATTAGGCATGTTTTATAAACGGTGAACGCAAAATTGAAGGATACATAGTTGCATTTATTTCTCTTTCTCTTGCTTCAAAGGCTCGTGGCCCTGCGTGAACGCAGTGAATTTCAATTGAATTTTGTTTAATAGTCCAGTATTTTGTTCGTCGTGTTTTATGAGAAAAACGACTGTTTTTTTCCATTTCATGTATATAAGATTACGACATTTAAATGCAATCTTGTTAGACGTTGTTGGATCAACATTTGTGAACCCCATTTTCAAAGTTACATTTCTAAACAAAGTTGATGTAGAATGCAGCGATTTTCACTCAGATAAGATTATATATATCAGAACTATCATTTCATAACCTTTCGAATGTGACGTTAAAAACCAAGAAAAAGTGAAATCACAGAACTAATCTAAATATAATGCTGCGCACCCTTTATGTACATCAAACACATTCAGATTGGATAACTGGAGTTGATAAAAATTAAAATCCAATATGGATCATATTTCATCCAATCAGACATCAATTTGAAGGATATAATCTTACGCGTTTTGGCCACCATTACATTATATCAGAATGTCTTGACAATAAATGCAGACAAGTAAATGTGGAGTCAAATAAGATCTAAATATTCATTCTCAGTGAAAATGTTCAAAGGATTCAGTAAGTATTGTGCAGGTTTGTATATAAATCGATTTTAAATTTCGGTCATTTTTTCTAGATATTTCCGTTGAATTCACCAGATGAAACACTCTACTAACAATTTTGTGATAGTGAAAATGCAAGGGCTGTCAATCTTAAAATTTAAAATTTAGCCGAGGTCCTTCTCGGCTGTTTTCCATTCCAGTTTTTGCGATCCAAGTTTCTCAAAGATTAAAGAATTATTACCTATTTGTAACATTTTGCATTTCTGAAGTTGAATTGAGGCTTTCTTCGCTATGAACAGCTGTTCAATATATCCGAATCGCTTTGCAAATACAAACAGACGACGGTTGACGTGATTTGCATTTCAAGTTCAGCATCATCCGTAAAAATAACTATTTTGTCTGTGACAGGTTTTGGAAAGTCATTGATGTAGACCAAAAAGAGGACCAGACCAGGTAATGAAAATATTTAGACAGCGCTAGTGGATGAGATTTCTATATACGGCACACTATCGATACGTACGTTTGCCTTGTGATCAAGTGAGTAGCCTTTCAATTAGGTAAGAATGAACTCGTGAATACCAACATCCTGGAGCTTGTTCAGGAATATAGAATGGTCAACGCAATCCCCCATGCCCGCAAACAACCCCATCTACTACCTGCGTCCTGATCTTAATTGACGATTGAGCGTGTTTAGTATGTGTGTGGTTAAATACCTTATTCCTGAAATATTCTGTAAATCTATAACGGAAATTAGAACTCAAACGCTATTGGATGGTTTGTTTTATTGCTTAGACGTTTTTGATACAGACTACGTGAAGTAGATTCTGTTGAGTTTGTTGATGTTCAAATTTTAATGTTTATTGTTTGAAGATCAAACGTTGAGAATAACCTAAGCCAAATATATATTTGAATATCATGAAGTCCTATATTTGTGTTATCTATGAATTGTTTGGAAACGAATCTCAAAATTCAATCGCAAATAATCTGGTTCATATAACGTTAATTAAGGTCCATCGCGGATTTGAGCTACTCTCCCTTGATTTTTGTCCGTACTCATTATTAGTTGAATAGACTGATATTATCAAAAAGTAAAATGCACAACAGAGATATCCAAAAATAAGTAGATTTTCTTTGCACGTTTTAGATGCTTTTTCAGTACGTACATAATGGACGGATGTTTTTGTTTCAGAATTCCAACGGCGTACGAAATAGGAAGTTGCGACATGAGAATTGCGTCAAATTCAACTAAAATGATCGGCAAATAAATTCATGCAATTTTAGCTGCTTTCTCTTTCCAATTTGCAATGTAAATTCGAGGGTTTGAAGTAAAATAACTTGAAAGTTGATCTTCGGAACATCTGATACTCAAATCTATTGGCCGCATTCAACATCAATATCGAAAGCGCTATAAGACTTGGTACTCTAGTTTCGGGAGATATATCAATCCAAATAGCATTTTCCACTTCTAAACATATGACGTGAGAATCAGTGAGTATCCAGTAACACGATATCTCATCATTTATCTATCATACATTTGTTATAGTTTAAATCTAGTGATCTCACCCGAATTATGCAGTTAGATTTTTATAAAATAATAAATTCCGTAGCAAGCAAATTGAGAGAGAGTGTATCTTTTAATGAGATGTTGGGCATAACACAAATTGCTTTTGAACGTTGACCTCAGTTTGGAGTATGCTTGCGTGAAAGTAGTATGGTTCGGCACAATAAATTATGGAGGAAATTCTGGCTAATTAATCACATGTCAACGTCAGGTCTGGGAGAGCGTCGGTCAAAGTACATGATAATTCAATTTACATATGTTCAAGCATTTAACAGCGGCAATGTAGTATCGAACTGTCGTGCGAGTTACTTGATGTTGCTATACAGAATCAACACTGGAAACGACCGTTGGTACTAATTAATGTAAGTTCACGAAGAACTGAACATAGTTGCATTAGCGATCGAAATATAATTTCTGAATGAATCGTCACAATGATATTTGTGAAATGGTACCGGGGAGAAATTAGCGGTTTTACGGAAGACAAAATTGAAAAAAAAACAATAGGTCCGTAAAAATGAATTATCCGAAAATTGCTTGAACCCGGCGGAGGAAATGGAGTACTGCTAAAAACTTGCCATCTACGATTGTCTAGACATTTGTAGTAAATTTAATTATTACTCTAAGTAAGGCCGATTCCAAACGACCAGAATACGTGAAAGTTTAAAACTCGTTCACTGGAAAGGTGAAAAAGCAAAATCGGTAAATAGAACGTTTTGTGGCGGTGTTTTTCTGATGTCGAGGGATTCAAGACAAATCATAATTGCGAATTCCATTTCAACATCTAGAAGAAATACACTTTTTGTCCGCTCGTCAAATCCATTTCCGCGATTATTGTTTCTACTAACTGATTTATGAAAAACCGCAACGACCAAGAAAACTATTGAAATCAGGCGGCTGTAATTACGGGACTGTCAGAGGAAAACTTCTTTTCGCACGCTTGGCCAAACTTCTAACTTGGTGAAACCCGTTTCGTTTTTTGAATTGCTCTCAACTAACAGGCTCACTTCTTGTGATATATTGATCAATGTTTTAACGGTTACTCCCGAATCCGTTCCGAAGACCGTTCAAGTGTTTTCTCCAGAGTGAAGCGAATAATATTTTGTGCGTACAATGTTTACTGAAAAGTTTATTTTTGAGCATTGACTTAAATTCACAT
>JACCGJ010008966.1:0-11973 GCA_013407085.1 Atriophallophorus winterbourni
TCAAACAAAAATAATTTTTTTTGTTAACAACCGTAAAAAAATAGTTGGATAACATTTGTACAGATGGTAGCTTGTTCAAAACATAAAGTTAATAGAATATCGGAAAAATGAATGATAAAGGTTCATGTTTTCAACGAATACGACAGTAATTGTTTAAAACGGGTTAATTACAGTTTGGGTAGGTCTGGACCGCAATGTTTATCCATGTATGATGTTCCAAATGCAACTTTAAACGCAGATAATTGTATAAGGAGTCCACTTCATCGGGTTACGGAGGTATGAGTTGCATCGCCCTTTCAAGAATTGCGAGAGTGTATTTTGTTGAATTTCAACAATTCTGAAAAGTAAATTCTCAAGAAAAAAGTTATATGTCATTTTAAATTTTTTTTATTGTTCAAAAAAAATATTTAAAGCCTTTTATGCCGTATAAGTATAAATTATCTATAGTTGTATTAATTAGAAATAGCTTACCTAATTTTTCCGGAGATAAAAAAGAGTTGAGTTGCTTTTTGAATTCAGTTCAGTTCAGTTCAGTTCAGTTTGATCTAAGCTGCGTAGTGATTTAACTTCCTGTATAAAAGGCTATTGTTCGTTTAGGATCAGAATATTTCTGATCCTAGTTCTGACATTTTTCTGGAACAGCGCCTTTTCCTAACTCTCGCTATTCAGTTCAGTTCAGTTTAGTTTGCACATGACAGTATGTGGCTAACAAGCCAATCGAGCGTCCAGAATTTTTTCGGTGGAAAGCTGTGGAGAAGCACCCACCACTGCCAAAACGTTTATTCTTTTTTGTCTGTTTGGAATCTTCGCCGATCGCGAAGCCAAGAGATTATCCGGGTTGAACTTAGGAAGCACCGCCTTATAGCCGATGCTGGAAAAAGAAAAAGCAGTTTCTCTTCACCAGCACGGTTAGAGGTTAGCTGAAGTAGCATTGTGTATAATAAAAATTAAAAAGCACAGAGAACTCTAGCCCTCACTATATTTACGGGATAACGCTAAAAGATGAAAAACCTAAGCTTGTAAAGCAATTAAGACGAGTATTCAGGAAACAACTTACCCCAGTTGCGGTCCAAACTCTGCTTAAAACTAGATACGGTACTGCAGGATATAAGTTCTTCTGGAAGAATGTTCCAGAAGTTAACAACCCTAAGGCTGAAAAAGTGTTTGGAGTCTAGCCGACATCGTTTCTTAGCAATTTTAAGTGAGTGGCCCCGGGTGCCCAGCTCGGGGCTTAAGGTAAAGAAGTCGTTCATTTGCACGCCACTCAAACTCTTCAAGATCTTAAAGGTTTCTATTAAGTCACCTCTTAAACGATGGCTCAATCTTATATTATTAGGAAGTAAATTCCATAAACGAGAATATTTATAAATAAAGAAGTCTTTTCGTATACGATTGTGGATTTTCGGTATACATATTTTGTTTTTATGTCGAAGATTATATGCTTCAGAGTTTTTGAAATCTAATTGTATATCAATGTCGATCATATCTTTTTTCAATATTCTGTAAAAGAGTATAAGATTTTGTTTTATTATTCGAAACCATAATGGTTCCAAACCTAGGATCTGACATCTTTCCTTATATGAATGCTTATCCGAACTGGTGGTAATGGATCGTGTGAAAGAACGTTGGATGCCTTCTAAAGCATAGCTATCAGACCGAGTAATGTTACAAGATATAATGTTGCAGTAATCTAATAAAGGTAGTGTATGTAACTTGTAAAGTTCCAGCTTGCATTGGGGCAGAGAGATGAATCTATGAAGTAAACCTATATTCTTTTTTGTTTTAGAAATTAAGTAGCAAATTTGTTCATGAAATGTAAGTGATCCAGAATATCGATAACCTAAATCACGTACACATTGTTCTGGTTGTAGTGGTGTATTATTTAGGATGATCGAATCTTTTGGTATGATACAGTTGAAATTTATGAAAGTTGATTTATTGGTGGAGAACTCAAGACCGTTTGGAGTACTCCATTGAAGTAGAGCATCCAGGTCTTGGTTCAATTTCGATATAAAGTCGTTAGTCTGGTTAGATGGAAAGGCTATGGCGACTTTTATATCATCTGCAAACAAAAAGATCTTACAGTGTGTTATGACAGATAGTATATCTTTGATAAATATTAAGAGTAGTGGACCTAGAACGCTTCCTTGTATGACTCCGCTTGGAATTGGCAAAGTTCTAGAACGGTAGTCATTTACATCTACCGAAAAGGTGCGACCAGTGAGAAAAGATTTGAACCACGAAAGTAGGTTTCCAGTAATACCTACAGCAGATAATTTTGCGAGGAGCAGATTATGCGGGACTCTGTCGAAAGCTTTCATAATATCAATGAATACAACTATGACTCCAAGGTTTGGATCTAGTGATTGTGTCACGTAATTTAAAAATTCTAGTTGACAAGTGATGCAAGATTTTCTGTTGAGAAATCCGTGCTGGTTTGATATGAAATAGTTTGGCGTCAAGTATGCTAGGGTGGCCTGTCTGACAAGCTTCTCAAATATTCTAGCTAGAAGTGGTGTGTGATTAATGGGTCGATAATTGTTAACTGTATGTAGTGATCCGGACTTATGTCGCGGAATGACAACGGAATGTTTCCATTCTAAGGGGAAAGTTCCTGATTTGATAGACGTATTAAAGAGATTGAGTAGTAATAAGAAGAAGTCTTCAGATCCAATTTTGCATATTGCTGGTACGAAACCTGTTTCATCAGGCTTGTAGGAGATTGTAACTTGATTACAAACTTTACGTATGTCAATTCACACAATGGTTCACACAGCTGCTAGTCATTGGATTTCAGTATAGTCGGAGTGCTTTCGTCCGATACAGGCGATTTCCTGGGGTTCATTCGACACAAATTTCGTTGTATAATCACTGAATTGATCTCGATTTCGGTCAGTTGATTCGTCAATGTTAATAGCGGTAATTTTTTAGTCGATCTAATTGCTAACGGACTAAATACTTTAGCAGAAAATTGAGCGAGAGCACCAGCTGTTTCCTTTGCTAAAACCGTTAATCCATTGTCAGTAAGAACAAGAAACACCCTTGGTTTTACACTAGATCGAGCATTGATAATTCGATATAGAAATGTAAGATTTCTTTTCATTTTCAAAGACAGAAAGCGGTGGTAATTTTGCTTGTCTTCCTTGGAAAGTGTGTTTACTTTGTTGCGACTTCTGCAAAATTGTTGCCAGGAAGCATCGGTCCTAGTATTTCTGTGTTAAACACAAGCAGAGTTCCTTTGCCCAATCCATCATTTCGTGCGATCACGAAGCTTAAAGCGAAAGTAGCTTACCCGTCGTTCATCCACAAATCGCGAATTTCGAAATATGTTTGAATGAAGTCTTTCTATGAGTGCGGTGCAATGTGTTTCCGTGTTGTGATAATCGAGCATTCACTAATTGACTAACCCGAGCGCTTACCTGATACGCCTTTTGCCGCGAGCTTAATCCCTAGAAACCTGTGAATCACCGCTTCAAAGGCCTAAATAAATTTTCAATAATAAACCTCTACCTCTCCGTCTTCATCCAGTGTCTTACAAAACTCTATCTACAAAGCATAGAAGATTCGAGAGACAGAGGTGCTATAAGACTCAGTTCCTCTTTAAACGAATTCAAATCACAGCTAGCTTCATTTCTTACCATAGAAAAAATTCGCAATCTTGTTAATTTTAATGTTTTACCTGATGATTTATATAATAATGGCATTCCTGGGTATTGATATTAAATAAATGTTCATAACGTTATAAACAACATTCTCTTGCTTCTGTGTATTTTCTCCACAGTAAAATTCTCAATCCGCACCAAAATGAAACTGGCCCCCAGACCTCAAAATAGTGGAATAAATAACCTTCGCCTAGCGGACAAGGAAACGGTTCATGTTCAGGAAAGATCAATCTATTTAAAACAATCAAAATGAAAAAGTTTGGAACATCAACAATAGAGATTCTTCGCGAATCTTCGATGGAGCTTATCCGTTGATCATCAGTGTTGCTGAAAACATTCTAGTCTTTCCTCGCAATAACTGTGTTGTCGTACTATATCACGTACTATATCACGTACCGATTACCTGAAAACAACTTTAAATATCGTTACCTTTATATTTATTGAACGTTAAATTCTGCTGAAACAAATGACCTTGAACAAATTGTTATTGCAAATGTACATACTATAATCTGATTGTACAAAGATTTTTGGAAATTATTGATCATGTTTAACATGCCTTGGATTTCCGAGAATAAAATTCATTTATTTATTTATTTATTTATATTCTCACTTTTTCAACTGTAATGAGCAAACAAGATACTTCATCACGAGAGGAGAACAAAAATTTGTCGTGATTAACAAAAATTCCTATTACCCAAAAGTAAATAGCACTATATAAGATGAAAGTCCTGCAAATTATTGATTATTGTAATATGATTTATTTTTCACCTGGAAGGGCCTGACTGTTGTCATTTAGAGAGCCTTGAACGAAATTCAGCAAAATTACTTTGGGATATTCCTACTCATTGGCTTATCAAAAAGGTGTACTTGTTGATATTTCAACCAATATGGTTCCGCAAAATTCGTCTTAAACTGCATCTTTTCTTTCGAATTATTATCAAGCAGCGACTTGAACTTAGGTCTGACGGGCGTTTTCATGATTATAATCGATATGATCTGCGCAGTAAAATGATGGTCTCGTGCGTCACTTCGCGTATCGACGACACTTCTCCCTAATCAAGTATGCACATATTTGGAATTCTCTCCTTCTTTATTTCACAATGTGCAAATCTGTCTTACTGTTATTTCACTAAATAATATTCTCAAGATAAATTATTTATTAGAAAATTTGTACTCTCGCGGTATCCCTGATTTCTGACTACACATCAAGTTTTCGCATATTAGTATGTCATGTGTTTTGGTAATATCCCCTGGTTTAGATTGGCTAAAAAGTTCCAGGTTGCCAGAATCCAGATATGCTTCTAAATTAATTCATCATAACAATGTATTTCATAAATTTACTATAAACTATCATGCATATAACTGTCACTTCCTAAGATACGCGCGCTGCTTGAATACTCTACCTATTCCCAATTACGTTTCCTTATTCATATTTCTTGAATACAATACATACGAGAAGTGATATATTTGTGATAATATCTGTACGATTAAAATCTTCGTTCCACGATATTTTATACACGATGCATCCAGAAACATCTATCTCTCACTGTGTTGAAATTCGTAAAAATCCTCAAACAAGTAATAGCACCGTGAGGTTGAAAAGCGACGTTTCTTTCATCTTGAATAAGTTAGGAAAATCAGAATCCGAAATATCAAGTTTACGTAACGAAATAACAACTTATCAAACATTCTTTGATTCTCTCAAACCGTTATAATCTCTTATAATGACTATTTCCATTCTTGATCCTGATAGTCTGATCCAAGTCGATAAATTTGTAGAAACTCTATGCACTAAAATTAGTCAGAGAGAATCCCGTTCTGAGAATTTTATTCTATTTAATGTAGCTCATAATTATCCTTTAAGAGTCTTGAAAAGTTGTATTCTCACTTCATATGTCATTGCGGAAAACGTTTGCTGATTTTGTCCGTTTACGCAGAACAGCATGAAACAGAGAACACTAATACTTATAAAATTCACTGATAAATGTTTCGTGTCACATATATTAGAGAATAAAACTATTTTGAAATCCATACTAAGATTGTTTCAATGTTACTATGAAATCTGACCTCACTCTAATGCAGAAGCGTTTCGGTCGTAGGAAGCGAAAAATTACAATTATACTCACAGACCAATCATCTTCTGATGCAACTGCGATTATGTAGGGTGATTAATCCGTAGTTAGTACACCTGCAAGTAGTCAGGCTTCAACATATCAGACAATAACGAATAGTTCGCTTTGGGATTTAAAGCGAAGCGAAGTTGCGAAGCGAAGCGAATATTGTTGAATATTCGCTTCGCTATCGCCATGGCGAAGGGCAAAATAAACTTCGCTAAAAATTCGATATACTTCGCTTCGCTTAAAACGAAGTGCAAGTTCAAACTTCGCCGTAAACGAATATTAGCGAAGTCTTCGCTAAAAGCGAAGTCTTCATTTTTGTACTTTAATATTTTAACCCTTCTACGGGAATTGTTTTTGATGTTGACACTTGTTGATAGACACCGCCAGACAAGTGAACTCCGATGGTGACTGAAATTACCGACGTAAGATACTGAGCAACCGACTGCTTGTTTAATTGCTACAAGCTAACATTTGAGGTGGTAACTAGAGTTACGGTCAGTAGACAAAGGGTTGTACTTTTTTGTACTTTAGTATTTTGTCTGCTATTTATTGTCTGCTATAAATAGGATGAAAATTTAATTGTCTCATCATAGTTTCATCATGAGCCCCCCGAAGACGCACCACAAGTCGGACAAGGACAAAGACTCGCCCTCGGCCAAGAAGTCCAAGAGGAGCCCGACCCTCAACGTCAAGCTGCCGTCCAAAGACCCGTGGACCCCCAAGTCCTCAAGAAAGAGGTCTCCGCCGCCGTCAGATGATGATGATGATGACGACTTTCATCACATCACCTACCGGCACAAGCCTACCAGATCACCGATCTGGAACTTCTTCAAGAAGGAGGCTGTGAAGAAAGGTGCGAAGGAAAGAGAAGTTCGAGCTCTTTGCCAAGTCGAGGATTGTGGCCAGTCCATTGCCCGGCCTCAGGGAACCCCCCAAGGAATGGTCTGCCACATCATGTCGAAGCATCCCGACGTTTCTAAGCAGTTTCTGAACCAGAAGGCCAAGTTGGAGACTGAAAAGGTGAGTTAGACTCAGTTTGACGCAACCTTCGCTAAAGTTCGTTTAAACTTTGCTATACTTCGCAATATCTTGCCATATACTTTGTTATAGATCGCTTAGTACTTCCAAATACTGTGCATGAACATCATTATACTTTGCAATAGTTTGTTGGAAATGAAGCTCAACTGTTTTTTTTTTATTTTCTTTCCCAGAAGAAGCAGCTGCAGTCTCAGTCCAGCTCTTTGCGAGTCAAGTTCGGGGAGTCATCCAAAACCTCTTCAAGAAGGCTATCAGTGACCCCGATCACCCAGTACTACAAGTCCGGCGGCAGCGCCAGCGCTCCCAAGAAGTACAACCCGATCAGTCCTCTCCAGCTGAGGACCAACCTGGAGATCATGGCCTACCTTGCCGGTGCCAACCTTTCGTTCAGCCATGTGGAGAATCGCCACTTTATAAGGTATTTGAAATGACAAATTTACAATTACAAGTTGTTACCTTCTTACTTGAAAGATAATTTTGATTTTACTTTGCTATACTTCGCTAAATCTTCGCTATTCTTTGTTATATATTGCTATTTTTCGATTAAAAATCACCATAATTTGGATATATCGCTAATACCTTCGCTATTATTCCAGGTATTCTCAGTCGCTGGACCCGAAAATCAACATCCCCAGGCAGATCATGTTTTCCAGGCACATCTGTACCCTCCTATTCAAGAATGTAGAGGAAGCCATGGAGAAGAAGCTCGCCAAGGACCTGGCCAACCTCATGAGAGTTGGATTCACCAGTGACATGTGGACCAGCCGCTCCAACCAGGGGTACCTGAGCTTGACTATCCACTACATTGATCCAGACTGGGTCATGCAGAGATTCACCATGGACTGCAGGATGGTGGTGGGTAGGCACGACTCGGAGGTGGTGGGCCGCTACCTCAACTCCATGAGTGGTGCCATCAAGAACCTCAAAGACAGCACTGCGACCATCATGGTCACGGACGCCGAGGCCAAAATGAAGAAGGCTGTGAAGAACGCTGACAAGATCAGCAAGCACCTACTTTGCGTCGACCACGCAATTAACAACGCCCTCAAGTATGCCATGCAGATCGAGGAGGTGGGCGACTTGGTCAAGCTGGTTAGGGCTCTGGCCACCGGGGTCAAGCGTTCTTCGGTCAGGAACGATCTCAGGAGGAAGAAGGCAGCTGACTTGGAAGGTGAGTGAGCGCAATATTCGGTTAACTTCGATACTATTCGCTATATAATTTGCTATGTTATTCGTTATACTTCGCTATATTAGCGAAGCTTCGCCATATTATTAGCGAAGCTTCGTTATTATTTGCTATACCTTGGAAGTTCAGAAGTCATTCCTTTACAGTTCCCTTTATCAAGATCGTTCAGTACAGCAAGATCCGCTGGTCTTCAATGTGCATGACCATCACATCCATCGTCCGGAACAAGGCGGTCTCGCTGTCGCTGAAGGATGATGTCTTCAACACCCCCTTCAGACTTTGCGGCCCTCATTCCAAACAAGCTGCAGTTTCAGGACCTGGAAGACATCCTCTGGCCCCTCGAGCAGATCAAGGAGGTCAGCAAACGTCTCCAGGTAGATGAGACGCCCACATTGCAGCATGTCATTCCGGACATGGCCAAGATTGCCATGATGTCCGCCTCCAGGATCAAGCTGTTCGCCGAATTTAAGGCTGCCACCAAGGCATTCATCAAGAAGTTCCAGGAGGAGATCAAAATCAGAGTTCCCGAGCTAGGCAGGAACGTGGACCTCTACCAGATTGCGCACTACCTGAACCCTACTCAGTAGGCCGTGTACCTCAGGACCAGGTCTCATGGTCACCTCTTCTACGAGTGCAAGCAGAGCATCAAGTTGCTCTTGGCCAACTTGGCCCCAGCCGCCCCACCATCCATTCAGATGCCGGAACCCGCTTGCCAAGATCTTGAAGGTTTTCTCCAAGAGCACCATGACCTTGATCTTGATCCGGAATTGGCCTTTGGCAGCGTCGACCAGTCCCAGTCTAAACCAGCCCCAGTTCCTCCCTATGTCAAGGAGATGAATGAGTGAATGGCGTCTCCCCTGGAAAAGGAGGACATCGACGTGCTGCAGTACTTGAAGATGAAGGCCAAGAAGCTCCCTCTACTCGCCAAAGTCGCCCAGTAAGTTGTTTCAAAGTTAAAGGTCACTTATTTTCCGTTGGATTATAATTTATTCTCGTTATTCGTCATTCTTCGCTATAATATTCGCTAAACTTCGCCATACTTCGATATTATTCGCTATACTTCGATATATTATTTTCTATTCTTAGATGTAGTATTGCTATACTTTGATATATTAGTTTAACTTTTGTACCCAATGGAACCTAATACAAAATACTAAACCTGTCTCATTTTCTTTTAGGATGGTCTACGCCATCCCGGCAACCTCAGCCTCATCAGAGAGGGTCTTCTCGGAAGCTGGACTCGTGACCAAGCCCACCGAAGCCTTCTGAACAACGAGAGGGTACAGGAGCTCGTCTACATTCATGACAATTACGAGAGAGTGCTCCCCTACATGAAGAGGATGAAGCTCCGCATCCAGGAGTTCACCAATAGCGAAGGTACCAGCACTTAGTGTCAGCAGCAGCTCAAAGACCAGGATGACCCTGAGGCCAACCTTGAGGATGTCGAGTTTGTCGACACCCAGGAGCTCACGGCGGGGGCCTACTCCCCTCTGACTGGAGGCAGCCGGACAAGTTCGGGCACCAGGTCCAGGTCCAGAACCCCGGTCTCAGAGACCGACTCAGAGGAGGAGCCTAATTTCCTTTGAGAGAACAAGGTTTTGTATATTTCCGATTCCAAAGCTCATGAAAAACTCCTCCCTTGTCAAATAAAAGTTCTTTCATGGTCAAAAAATAATTTATTTCGGAATTCGTTTTATTTCAGCGAAGAATAGTGAATTTAAACGAATATTAGCGAATTATAGCAATTTATAGCAAGTTTTTTTGTCGAAAACGAAGTTTTTGGGGGACATCGAAGTTGAGCGAAGATTATTCGCTAACATTCGTTATAGCGAAGTGCGAAGCTTCGCTTCGCTTCGCTATTGCGAAGTGCACCTCGGATATTCGCTTTGATACTATTCGCCATTGCGAAGGGCAGTTATGGCTTTTCGAAAATTCGCTTCGCACTCCGCTTTGCTCCAAAAAGTGACATTCGTTATTGTCTGCATTAGATGCTCTACAAGCATACTGATGTGATGGAACGCAATTCATGCTCTGGGTATGCAAAACAAAGTTCCAGATCATCAATGGCAATTTGAGAATTGATTCCAGCCCTACGTGACCGATGGTGAGATCTCGATTCCGAAAGTGTCACTACTCCGTCACTATCGCCCAAGTTCTGGCGGTGGTGTTGCAATCTATCTTCATGAACGTTAAGCGCACTGTAACCTAATCGACCATCTTGTCCTCAGACTTTCTGATACGATTTGGTGTTCAGTAAACCATGTCAATGAAGGTGAATGTACAATCGTCATCATTTTGAACATAAATTCTATTGATACACTGAACAAACACTTTAAACATCCAACTCACATTCGGGTTCTTGGCTAACGTTTTAATCATCATGTTTTGTTAACGAATGAAACAACCACCGGGAAAGAGTGACCATAAGTTTCTTTTCTTCGATAAATTATGTAACGCGGAACGATTAAACGAAACTACAAAATTCTTCAGGAAAATAAAATGTAAATCCTTAAATACCAGTTACCATGAGGCTCACACCCAAGGGTTTGAATTCTGGGATTCTGGATTATATTACAATATATTGAACTCAATAAGTCAAAGATACCGCCAATGGTTAGGAGAAAACGTTTTAACTAAACGAAAAGAAGTACCCTGGCGCAGTCAAACTTAACCAGGCAATAATTCGCATGTGTCGAATTACTTCAACAGCGCCTCCACACGCTTATTCAATATCAGCCTACATGAAGGAAACGTACCACCGCTTTGCAATTCAGGGTTGATAACTCCTATTTATAAAGGTGGTAGCCGTTTAGATTAAAAAACTATAGACCTGTACCGGTATATCTGGTGATATCTAAATTAATGTAACGCAATGTGAACACCCACCTAAAAGAACATTTTAAAAACCAAAATATTTTGACGGCAGCACAAACCGGTTTTCGAATAAATCTTTGCGGTTTATCTAACCTTCTTACAACGTTCGACAATTAAAACGAGGCAATAGAGGAAGGTATGTCTGTACATGCTTGCTACATCGATATTTCCTAAGCCTCCGATAGAGTCAACAATGACATTGTAATAAAAAGCTGGAAACTCATGGAATAACGGGAATGTTGCTGATTTGGATAAGGGACTATCTGCATGATAGACACGTCAAAGTTCACTCTGATAGCACTTTCTTCAAAAGAATAGACATCATATGTGTCTGTGCTTGGAGATCAGCTATTAATCTTGTATATAAACGATATAGTGGAGGGTATTGAATGTAACTTGATACAGTTTGCCTGTTATATTAAAATGTCTAAACGTGTAAGACCAGTTAAAGATTTTATGTTATTTTAAAGGGATCTGTTCACTTTATTTCGTTGGTACGGGTCAAATGATTTAACATTTAATCCTGCCACATGTAAAATGCTGGCGCTTGAAAAATCTCTGCACAAGGAGTATCAGCTTGACAAGCATGATCTCGTCTGGACCACTGCCGAAACTGATCTCGGTATATGGGTCTCGTGTAAACTTAAGCCTGCACAGTTAACAAAATAGCCTGTCGTATCTTGAATCTTCGAAAAATGATATACGGGATTTTTTACACCAGAAACTTTATCCAGGTTAATCGATAGGTATGGACATTCTGTTATATAATATTCCAACCAACCTTGGGCACCATGCCTGAGGAAGGATATCGAAATACTTGACAGGATTTATCATCGTGCGACAAATTTGGTCTCTTTCATACAAAAATGTGCCTTTCAAAGTGCGAATGTCGAATCTAAATGTACGCGATTTTACCAAACACGAAAACGTTTTGAGCATTCGAGCATTTCACATTCTCTGTTGCATATTTGTCCTAATTTTTCTTCGGTACGAATTTTTTTCACTTGGAACATTTTGACTATACAAATCACACGCTCGGTAACTGTAGCGGTTTGCGCTTCTAAAATCGATGAGTATATGACAAACCATGCCG